>JAVTVY010023763.1:0-89781 GCA_036873755.1 Hanleya hanleyi | reverse complement strand
ATGTTCTCGTGAACCACTTGTTCGAAGCCCTTTCATCGCCTGGACAGTCTACGTCGTCACACAGGTGCACGCCATGAAGTACCCACGCATACGTGTGCAGAGTGTGATATAGGCTTTAAGCATCCCAGTCAATTGAGACGTCACCAAAGTGCCATACACGGATCACGCTCGCCACTACTGAGACCGGATATTTCAGTTCTCATGGAAATGCATCCTCGAATGGAAGAACCCATGGAGGTCGATCCGCCGCCCCGAATTGAAGAGCAGATGTAGATTGATCGCAGTGTCGATGAGCCCTTCCATCTCTCTTCTCTGCCTACCAATGGGAGAAGTAAGAGCACGGAGCTCCAGTATCCTGGACTGCGCGAAGACACTTAGGACAAACGGCCGAAGATTGAGCTTTCTGAAATGGCGGCTTCTGATCGGACAAGAGCCTACGAGAATTGCAAACATATCCAACGCGCCTCTTCGAGCCTGGTTATGATGTGCTGGTCGGGGTAATAAAATGCTTGACCTGTCATCCTTGTTGTTCTCTCATCTCTCTACATAATGGCCACCACCACCACCCACCACTACTACCACCACCGCCACACACCACCACCACCACCACCACCACCACACACCGTTACCACCAACACCACCACCACCACCACCACACACGCATACACGCACTCACACGCACGCACACACAGATAACCCTACCAGGCAGCCGGATGGAAAAAGGCCCTTATCTCCTCCAAACCCAAACAATGCACCCCTACAATGGCCACTTTCGCTACTACTCGTACTGATGGCGTCACAGATGACGTCGTAGTCTATACTACGAAAGTTTCACTTTGACCCCACACACGACGCATTCAGACCACGGATGGTCCCTGAATACACCCACACCACCACTAAAATGCCCACTTTCTATACTACAGCCAGACTGCGCATGCACAGAATGAGGAAACCGGATTAGACGCCAGTACAATCCGACGCTACTCCAAGAGAACTTCAAAATAAGGCCTCATACGGGCCAATCGGACCACTATGGATCCATTTCGACCTTAAAATGTTCATTGCTATGCCCTTTTTCTACTGCGCATGCGCAGGTAAACGCTATTCCCACTCCACTCCCATTCAGTTGGGCGATCCCCACGAGTGCTTCAAACCGATACCTCCCACGACCCATTCGGACCATTATGAGTCCACCTCGACACCAAAACGTCCCTTCCCATGCCATTTTCCCACAATTCCCTGTCTGCGCATGCGCAGAATGTTGAAAACGGACGCCACACTAGTCCAGTCGGATGGCCCTCCCTGAATGCTTCACGA
Source organism: Hanleya hanleyi (assembly GCA_036873755.1). Classification (NCBI taxonomy): domain Eukaryota; kingdom Metazoa; phylum Mollusca; class Polyplacophora; order Lepidopleurida; family Hanleyidae; genus Hanleya; species Hanleya hanleyi. The sequence continues at coordinate 88,464 of JAVTVY010023763.1, read as the reverse complement.
TGACACCTCATATGGCTCAATCGGCTCACCATGGGGCCCAGCGCGACCCCAAAACGTCCATTCCAATACACTTTTTCTACTGCGCATGTGCAGAATGACGTCAATTCCACGCTACACCCATTCCGTTGGACGCTCTCCCACGAATGATTCACACTGATACCTCACACGACCCAATCGGACCACCAGGTGTCAACCTAGACCCCAAAACGTACACCCCAGCGCTACTTGCCCAGTGCGCATGCGCACGGTAACTTTTAAATAAAATTCAACTCATGGTCATGGTCCACATCGCGCGATGAAGAAAACAGGGAGCCACACCCCATACCGCAAATGTCTATGCGTGGGTTAAACATTGTCCTCTGCGCATAGATTGACATTGGAATTCATTGGGGTCTTGTATCTAGTGGGGGATCACTGGGCCGTCACGTGATCGGAATTCAGCGAATGTGATCCGGCTGTGACCTTTGCCCCGGAGGTGACCCGGATGTTACGTGACTGGAAGTGACGTCATCGTGACATCAGATCCGCATGGCTCCGCGGACCCTCATTTGGGACCCTCATTTTTGGGACAGAATTTGCTGTCTTCCTGCTACTCTTTCAGCAAGCGCAAATTCTTCATCAGCTAGCATACAGTATTATGTCTCGGCAGAACTAGATGAAAATAATATAATTACCGAACTCGTCAAATATAGCAACGGTTCTGTCTTACAGTCCGGTACTTTCAAACAAATAACATAATCTACCAAATACTTCACGGTCGTGATCTATTTAGATTACTGAGAGCACCTTGTATCCTTTCACTTACATCCGCGTGTGAGTGAGTTAGTGAGTGAACGAGTGGGCTCTGTTAAGCATACAGTCTCAAAAATTCTTCATAGATTCATTCACCATTATACCCTTGCTTTGTGCAATATGACGTTTGTCTGTACAAATAAATCATATTTTATGAAGGCATGTTTATTCGTGCCGGCTGAAACTTGCATAAATCCACTATGCTTCCTGGATGGATGGATGGATGAATTGATGTACCTGGGCACTTCATCGCGACGCGGGAGAACACGCCGTACAGCCCGTTTCCCCAATCTGCTCTACAAATGATCCCTCTTATCTGTGTCGCGTTGACCCTGTGTAATCTCCACATTCTTATTAAAAGTCATTCCTAACTTAATTCTCATTGTGGTGTTTGTTACCAATGGCTATCCACGCTAAATTGGATTTATGTACTGTATGGCTTCAACACAGGTATGGCTAGCTCGTTAATTATTGGAATTGAGGTCATTTTAGGGTCACTTTACGGGTCAAATAAGGTCAAAACTGAGGTAAAAATTTTTTTGGAGCTCGCCAAAAATCAGTAGTTAACCCTGCAACAATTTTCTTTTTTGCAGCATGTAGAACAAACTGAACTCTACAAAATGACTACCATTCATCCGTGATATCGATAATATATCACGCTTGAAATAACTTTATCATTCACTCCATATAAAACTCCAGTACAGTTGTTTATGCACCGGGCCTCAATTACATAGGGAGACGTCATAATGTATTCATGCTCATTGGCACAAAGGTCATTAATGCAGAATACAGTAATAACAGGCGGTCCGTGAGAGTGTCGCATATATTTCATGCCCAGTGAAATTGCCGAACGATAAACCGCACACACCTCTATGACCATACAAAGCATTGTTGACCTTTGTGCTAGACAGCACGAATAAATTATGACGTCTCCCTATGTAATTGAGTCCCGGTACATGAAACAACTGTACTGGAGTTTGATATGGAGAGAATTAAAAAGTTATTTCAAACTATATTATCGATATCACGGGGAAATGGTAGTCATTTTGTAGAGATTTATTTGTTATACACTATGCAAAAAAGAAAATTTATGCAGAGTTAACTGCTGATTATTGACAAGCTCTAAAGTAGACGACTAATTAAAATAGACAGACTAAACAACTTTGGCAATTTGAGATCATTTCGAGGTCAAATAACATCCAAAGATGGCCAACATGGCAGTGTGACTAACGTCACAAGACCTACTAAGTAGGGTAGGCTTTAGAAACCCGACGCGCACTGAGAGCTCTTGGAAATCCCCCCGCCGCAAGTTGAAATCCTGCCTATATTAAGATGGTCACGGCCCAGGTCAGAATCACCAGTGATTTTCATCAAAAATCACCAGAAATTTTCATCAAAAGTAGGTCAGCTCAGAACTTGCTGGTAACAGATCCCTAATGCACCTTCTTGCAAAAAAAATCAAGATTCTAATGTCAACGGTTCTCCTTATTTTGCGGACGAAATGTCTCGGATGGACTCACTGACTGACTACCGGACAATTTGCAGATGGTAGCCTACTTCTTAGGAAAAGATGGGCATTAAAACAATTTAAAACATTTGAAATTCCTTGTAAACGAAATGGGTATCAAATCTGAAGTGTAAGATATTAGTGTAGGGTAATTCACTATTTTTTTTTGGTGAATTTTGGTAACATCCATTTTCTTATAGACTGGACTTTACCGATCAAGACGATTGTTCGTCCGAAGTTCGAGTTAACCCTTTCCGGCCTTAGTGATATACGGTTCGGAAATTTAGTGCCCTTTTGAACATTCGCGGTATCACCAGAGTGATTAAAAATCCAGAGCAAAGACTTTCAGTAGTTTTGGAATATTATATTTGGCTATATTTGAGCCTATTTCTGTAATTCTAGTGATTAACCATCATGCGTTCAAATTTAACTCATGTGGGTTCATCCATAAATCGCCCTTTTTCAGGTTATTCATATAATAGGCATTGATCTTCGCCCGTTGTGCAAATTAGTTAACACGAAGAAACTCCCATCAAAGCCTAGCATATTTCGCCTAGTTTGGGCAAATCAGTCTGTTTGCTTAATTCTCAGCTTAAAATATGTTTTAAATCAAAATGGCGGACAGGTGGGGTAATCTGAAAATCGCATTTTTCATGTTGTTCGTGTAGTTCAAGGCATTATTCTTACCTTGCTGAGCAGATTTACCAAAACGGAGGGATCTCTATGCATAGCCTAACATTTTATTCCCATTTTGCATCTATTTGCATATGCCAAAAATCAAGATTTGATGGTCAAATTCAAAATGCCGGCAATATGGGGTCATCAGATAATCACACTTTTGGTCTTTGCCCGTATAATTCAAGGCATTTTTCTTAGCTCATGCAAATTTGTCAAAACCGAGGATCTCCAAGCATAGCCCAACATTCTATTCCTATTTTGAATCTATTTACATCTCCCAAAGATCAAGATTTGATGGTCATTTGAAAATCACACTGTTTCCAGTTGCTCGTGTAGTTCAAGGAATTATTCTTACCACACTGAGCAATTTTTCAAAACTGAGGGATCTCTATGCATAGCCTAACATCATATGCCCATTTTGCATCTATTTTCATTTGCCAAAAATCAAGACTTAATGGTCAAATTCAAAATAGCGGCCATGAAAATCACACTTCTGGTTGTTGCTCGTATAGATCAAGGCATTATTCTTAGCTTATTATGCAAATTTAGCAAAACCGAGGGATCTCTAAGCATAGCCCAACATCCTATGCCCATTTTGAATCTATATTCATATCCCACAGATCAAGATTTCATGGTCAAATCCAAAATGGCGTCCATATGGGGTCATCTGAAAAGCACATTCTTTCCTGTTGATCATGTAGTTCAAGGCATTATTCTTCCATCACTGAGCAAATTTATCGAAACAGAGGAGGAGTAGGGAAAAGCTAAATTGAACCAACTTGACCTACTTAATGACGTCACATTGTGGAGGATTGAGGAGGAACTTGATCACGTGATCAAGGCATGTCTAGATGGTGGGATGGGTTCAAAATGGCGGCTGATGTGGGATGGGTTCAAAATGACGGCTGATGTGGGATGGGTTCAAAATGGCGGCTGATGTGGGATGGGTTCAAAATGGCGGCTGATGTGGGATGGGTTCAAAATGGCGGCTGATGGGGGATGGGTTCAAAATGGCGGCTGATGTGGGATGGGTTCAAAATGGCGGCTGATGTGGGATGGGTTCAAAATGGCGGCTGATGTGGGATGGGTTCAAAATGGCGGATTGTAGAAAAACGTATAAAAGGAGGCGATTTTTAGGGGTGGGTTGTATTCATTGCACTACTTGCCTGACCTACCTGACCTGACCAGCCTGCCTGCCTGCCTCTAGCCTGCCTGCCTGCTTCACCTCTAGCCTGCCTCTAGCCTGCCTGCCTACCAGCTTGTATGATACGTGGAGAGAAAGCATGAGACGTGGAGACGATTTTCCATTGGACCCAGCAGCACCTCCGGTTGAAGTCTTGCCTGAAGACGAGCGAGTCAGGGACATTTATCAACGTCACTGGGCTACCATACGGCATTGTTTTCACCGTGACCGTCGTCTATTGGACTTGTATAACTATCGACTGCAGGACCTCACGTATTTGTCTACCTATGCCGAGAACATTTTCACAGATCAGGTGACAGCGTTCAAGTTGAATATGACATTCGGGTACATTTTACGGCACAAGGAGACGGACCAGCTGCGGTATTATTATCCTAGCAATAATACCTATGTGTTTGATCAGCCGTTCACGGTGACGGATGCGATTTCTCTGGAGCCACTCATCGACCAATTGACTACGTTGGATCCATTGGAATGGGCCCGGTTGCAACGCCCCAATACCCAATGGCTTGTGGAAATGGTGACCAACGTCACATTTTTCGTCACGAAAATGAGAGATCATCCTATCGGTGCTCCTGTAGTACTACCCCCTTGGTTGCTTCATCGACACGGCCTGTATGCATTAACGGGAGGGGCAAAGGGGCCCTACAAAGACCGGAAATGTCTGTTTCGGTGTTTGGCCGTGCATGTGGCCGAGTGTAACCCCCAGGCTTGTGACAGAGTGGCCAATGTCTATTGGGAACAGTATTTACAGCAGCAAGACTTGGATAAGCGGCACTTCCGTGGAGTTCCGTTCAAGAATTTGGATGACGTGGAAACACTGTTCAACATCAATATCTTTGTATACCGATTACGATGCGAGGAGGATACATTTGTGGCTGAATTGGTTCGTCGTTCAACAGAACGGTATGCTGCTACAATGAAAGTCAATGTGTTCGACGACAATGGCGTGAGTCATTTTTCGCTGATCTACAATATGAGCCAGTACGCCCAGTCTTACAGTTGTGCCCAATGCCATCGGGTGTTCAAAGAATCGTCCAAATTACATAGCCACGAGAAAATCTGTGACAACAGTGTCAAGCGAGTATATCCGGGTGGTGTGTATCATAATACGCCTACTATTTTCCAGGAACTGGCCGATGAGGGTCTCATCATACCGGAGGCGGATCGTTATTTTCCCTACCGGGCGTGTTACGATTTTGAGGCCCTGTTGGAGCCCATGGACATGTTTTCAGCGAAAACGCAGTGGACGCAGCGCCATATTCCCCTGAGTGTCAGTATTTCCAGCAACGTACCTGGCTATGACGCTGCACCGGTATGTTTCGTGTCCACGGGGGATTCCCATGAGTTGATCACCCGCATGATGGCGTATTTAGAAGAAGTCAGTGCGGCCAGTACAGAACTATTGGTGTCCAAGTTCCAGGACATACTGGACCAACTGGACGATCGGATTCCTATACCGGGTGTAGCGTTTAGTGACGATGAAGAGTCCGAGTCCGAGTCGGAGCCCGAGTCGCAGCCCCTGCAGTCGCAGGATGTGCCTTTACCGAAACCGTAAGCGGAGAAATTGAAAGTGCGCTTCCTACAATATCTAGGCCAGTTACCGGTGCTAGGTTTCAACTCGGGGCGATATGACTTGAACATGGTGAAGGAATTTCTTTACCCCTACTTGGCCCAGGCGGATACCATCAAGTCCGTCATCAAGAAGATCAATAATCATATGGCCCTGACTACCACATCACTCCATTTCCTGGATGTACGGAACTACTTAGCTCCTAATTATAGCTATGATCAGTGGGTGAAGGCGTATGACTGTGCACAAACCAAAGGGAGGTTCCCTTACACGTATATATCGACGCTCGACTGTTTGGAGGAAACACAGTTGCCACCCCGGGATGCGTTCTTTGATGATTTGAAGCAAGTGGAATGTCCCGAAGACACGTACCGGGAACTACAGCAGGTATGCAACGATCAACATATGCAGACCTTGCGAGATTTCCTGATATGGTATAATAACCTAGATGTGGTTCCTTTCCTGCAAGCGGCCGAGAAAATGGTTCAACTCTTTCGTCGTGAGATGCACGTCGATATCTTCAAGGAGTGCTTGAGTTTACCGGGTCTGGCGCTTCGCCATCTTTTTCAAGCGTGTCCTACGTACTTCTCGCTGATACAGCAAAAAGATGCAGACATGCATGATTGTCTAAAGCAGAACATTGTGGGCCGACCGAGTCTTATTTTTCACCGTTACCACGAGAAGGACGTCACTACTCTCCCCAGTGGAAAACCCTGTGCTAAGATCATCGGATTCGATGCCAATGCCTTGTACCTGTGGTCGCTGGCCCAACCTATGCCCAGTGGCCATTATACACGTTGGTTGGCGGAAGGTCGGCATTTTACACCGCAACGCACGCCCTACAAGCATCTGGCTGATCAGTGGTTGGATTGGGAAGCCTATCGACGGGGAATTACTATACGACACCAAACCAACGCCACAGAGAAGCGCATAGGAGATCGTCGACTCCCCGTCGATGGGTTTGCCCTGGTGGGTAGGACACCGACCGTATTCCAATTTTACGGTTGCTATTGGCACGGCCACGGATGTCATTTCAGCGCTGGACGCTTCAACGAACGACGTGGAAAAAGTGGTGGAGAACGGTGATTATGTGAAAGAGAGAGGATACCATCTGATCAAAATGTGGGAGTGTGAATTTCACACCATGTGCCAGGCCCTGCCCCATTTACGACGTTTCCTAAAAGAGCGCGAGTACCCGTTGAGTCGTCGGCGACTCCTGAATCTGCCACAGATGTTCGACGCCATTCGTTCGGGGGACCTCTACGGCTTTGTCGAATGTGATTTGCATGTTCCCGACACTCTCAAGCCCCTGTTCGCCCAGTGTCCTCCCATCTTTAAGAACACGCTGGTGGGTCGGGATGATATTGGGGACACCATGAGGGCCTATGCGGAGCAACACGAGTGTTTGCCTCAACCTCGACGGATGTTGATTGGTAGTATGTGGGCCGAGAAAATCTTGCTGGGCACTCCCTTACTGCAGTGGTACATGAACCACGGTTTGGAAATTACCCAGATATACCAAGTGATACAGTACGTACCCCACGCCTGTTTTGCGGAGAATGCCGACATCGTGACGTCGGCCCGTCGTCAAGGTGACCAAGACCCCAGTAAGGCCATCATCGGTGAATCGTGGAAGTTGACGGGCAATGGGTATTACGGAAAAACGGTCACGAACCAGGATAAGCACGTGAACGTGAACATTTGTACTACTGCCCAAGCCCGCAAAAAAGTGAATTCTCCTCTGTTTCGGTCCGTGGAGGTCATCGATGACGACACCTATGAAGTCACTTTAGCCAAGAAGACTATCCGTTACAACCTACCCCTGCAGATTGGATGTATGGTATACCAGGTGGCCAAGCTGAGGATGCTGCAGTTTCTGTATGATTTCATGGGTGTGTATTTTAATCCATCAGACTGGCAACTCATGGAAATGGATACGGACTCGGCCTACATGGCCGTCTCTAATGCGGATTGGAAGTCCCTGGTGAAACCGGAGTTACGTACCCAGTATGAAGCGGAGCGGGACCAGTGGCTACCTCGACGTGACCATTACCAGTACGATAAGCGTACGCCGGGCCTCTTCAAGCTGGAGTGGAGTGGGGATGCTATGATTGGTCTCTCCTCCAAGACGTATTACTGTTACGGGGGAGACGAAAATAAGTTTAGCTGCAAAGGGGTGAGCCGGCGCGATCCCAACATCGACAAAGCCTTGTACTTGAACGTGCTGCAAAGCCAGGCCAGTGCGAGTGGCACTAACCGAGGATTTCGGGTGGTGGACCACCAGATGCGGACGTACATTCAGCAGCGAGACGCCTTTACTTTCTTTTACCCGAAACGGAAAGTGTTGGCCGATGGTGTGAGCACCACTTACTTGGACTTGTGAACAATGTCGAACTATAACTGTTGATACACGAGTTAAAAAACTGTAAAAGTCAGGATGGCCGAGTGGTTTAAGGCGCCGGTATTAAGTGCTGGTCGGCGAAGAGCTGGCGTAGGTTCGAATCCTACTCCTGACAGAATTGTTTTGTACCTTAACCCTACTATTCTATTTGTACCCTGTATTCTATTTGTACATATTCTACCTTCTTGTTGACTTAAATAAAAAAAAGTCAAACCCCTCATTTTTTGTGTTTTTTCATCAATTTTATTCAACATCAATGAACGTCAGAACAACAACGTCATAACAATAACGTGATAAAAAAACAAGTGGCCTGCGCGCAGTGCATTTAAGTTAACCAGAGAAATGGAGCATGCACATTAAAACGAGGCCGTCCAGTCATAGACGAGGACATCACGGTCTTCGGCTTGATAATAATCATCAAACATGTGTACGATGGTTGGCATAGAATGTCCTCTACTCCGGTGAGTGAGATAAAACACACAGTACTGGCCGCACACACTACTCAAGGGTCCTTGTAATCTTTGAGTATTCCAACGCCACACTGTAGTAGATACGTCCATGAATTTCACCAAATCGGGATGTAGGGGTGCAAGTCCGTAGGAATCAAAGTATTCGCCTTGGCCTAGGGTGTCCACGTACACAGCTACCCAATGTTCACCGGGTCGAGACCCCGGGTCTGTATTCAGGATGTAGGCTGCTGGGGTGGTGGAGTGGGTGGGAAACACATTGCGTGGAAACACACCTCGAAAGGGGACCTTAGGATCTCGCTGGAGTATGGTCATCAGCTGCTCTGTATCCATGACTCTAGTTGGCGTAGTCACACAGCACGTTTCTTTGCTGATCCACGCTGATGACGTTATCAAACTCGGCGTAGCAAATCACGTTAATGGTCTGGGCTAGAGCGACGGCAAACCGCAGTTCCAACCGTAGGTTTCCTTTCTTGAGCAAGGCCAGTTGATGATCGTGTTCCAAGGTGGGGGTGAGGTCGAAGGCGAACAACGTGTACCCGCGGTGAAAGTCTCGTCGAGTGATGCTATTTCCTTCGCCCTGGTTGTTTTGTCCTGTGGCTGTAAACAGGTTCAGGTAGCTCCGCACATAGTTTTGGTTACCAAAATCGGGTTGTAATGGACGGGCTGGAATTTGATGGCCAGCCACGTGCAGTGCCAAAAAGTTCAGGTTGAAATGTTGAAAGGCGAACGGATTCTCATCCCACGCTCCATTGAAAGCGGTGTTGGTCACACACGCTATGGTAACACGTTTAGGGAGATCCCCTAGAAATAAATTTTCACGATTGGCCATCATCGTACCGGTTGGCACAGAGAACACCTTGGTCTGTACGCGTCGGATGGGGTACAGGGCTGGTTTTTTCGATAAGGCTTCCATGTGACTCACCAACACCCCCTGTTGCAAATCCACCGTACGCACAAACAGGGCTGCATCTTCTAGGACGATCTTGTAATTGGGGGCCGCTCCACCGGCCATCAAGGCGAACGCAGGTGTGGAACGGATCAACTTGATCTTGATGGATACACCGTTCATCATGTAGCGGTCTTGCAGGAACAGATCGGCGTGGAGTCGTCCCATCATATCGACGGACTTGCTAGCGGCTGCTAGGTTTTTGCGCGCGGTGAATCCATTATTGGCAGCGAGCACGCTATTCATGGAGCCGGGTGTATCCTTGTAGTACAGCGAGGCTTGCAAGTGGGATTTTTTGGCATCTGCACCGTACGACAACAGCGTCTCCATGTAGGCTCGGTACGGGTACGTATTGGTGGACGTACTGATGAGTTTATCGCTCAGACTCATATCCACCTGTTGGAACAAGGAGTGCAGCCAAAGATTCACCGGGCCTACTACTGCATCATCCGCTAGGTCGGCCCCGGCTGCGTCCACTATTTTGGCTTTCACGTACAAGTAGGTGTGGGCTAAATCCAGGTAGGCTGTATCTTTGTTTTCAATGGTAAATTCCACAGGTCCCGTCCCCGTCAGGCTAGCCAGGGTTCGATGTTCTACCCAACGTCCTTCGGCTACACTGGTTTGGGTGGGTGGAATAGTCCACAAATCCAATTCACTGTTGGTAGATGGACACGACTCGGAGTGAATGAATGCCATTATGCGAAGATGTCTCTCCTACTACTCTTCTTCTTCTTCTTGGTCTTATTCCTCGGAGGTGTGCGTCGTCGGTGTGTTGGACGTCGAATGACTCTTCGCTGTGTCCGTGGTTGTCTTTTAAGGGCTTTGGCGATCAACACGCTGCCTGCTTCTTTAGCCCGTCGTTTCAAGGCTTGTCGGGGTGCTGTGCCTCCCATCACATCACCGGCCACGCGCAATCCACTGCGTACCGCTTGTTTCCCCACCGCTTTAACACCCCGTGTCACCAAGGGTAAGAACGTTTTCACAATGCTGCCCAGTATGTTTCCCAATCCGTGACCTCGTTGCATGCGTGCACCGCTAAAGATGGGCAAGCCTCCTCCCGTTTGTTTCTTGTGGTAGTCGGCATAGCTGGGCGTATGGCACTGGTAAGGCACGTACATTATACGAAGTGAGGAGAACGGGCTTGTCGGAAATGAAGTGTCAGCAGCACTTTTCCTCGTTCGAATGCGACCGGGTGTCCCGTGTCATCTCTTATATCCACCATGATCGTGTTGATATCGGTATGTCGTACGGGCAGGTAGAGTATATGGTTGAAACTCTGGTTGACTTGATTGCCATACGTCTTGCTAATGGGGACCACCCGTAACAGAGGTGTGTTCACATCGCCCACAATATGACTGTCCACTGCGTCCGAGTAGACGTAGAGTCCGTACATGCCTACTTTCATATCCATCACAACGTCACCGTTGTCGTGTACACGCTGTAAGGCAGACCTAACATTTGCTGTAGTGTAGGACTGAGTTTCACAGCCACGTTAGGGCTCAGCAGGATACAGGACTTGTCATTGTGTGGGTTGACAGCCCAGATCACGTGATTCTTGAAGGGATAGGCTATCATGGGTTTTGAACTATTCGTGGCCTCCCGTAGAGACTTGTACTCCAACAAGGAGAGGAGACCCTCTATGAACTTCTGGGGCGTATCGTATTGGCCTTCGGGGAGAATCAGTTTGGTTACTTTGCCTTCGTAGGTCACGTCGTACCATACTTCTTGGTCTCGTACGTTGTACCATGAGTAAGGGTACTGAATATCCACCAGTCCACATTCCCACCTGCCAGGTAAATGTAACGGTTGTGGTAATTGAGTGACATACTTGGCCAAGGTGTTGTCAGGAAACACATCGAGTGAACTATTACTGGGCAACGTCAGGTAAAACATGACGACTGAGCTGTTCTGGCTTCTGCACCGGGTTTTTATAGGGGTGCCCCTTAGTAGGGTTCCCACGCCTTGGGCGCCTTATCTCGGCGTCGTGATCGTCGTGGCGGTGGTGTGGCCGGTATAGAGGTCGCATAGGGGTGAAAAGAACGGTCCCGCCGTGAGGGTGTTTTGGGCGGCGTCTGCGGTTGCCATTCACGTTCCCAGGTATGTGGAAGTCGAGAGGGTGCTTGCATCCACTTCCAGCGTTCACGATTTCCTACCAATTCTTGAGGGGTGTGTGTGTCTTTTAACCCCTGAGCAAAGGCTTCCCAGCCCGGTGGATTAGAGTGTTTGCGAGAACGTACCATATCGTTGATCAAATCGGTCATATGAGACCCCGGCACCACTTGGTTTCGAATCAGCAGTTTTCCTTCAGTGTTCCAACCCATATCGGCATTCTGTTTCACCCGGTCCAACAATAAACGCGCCTTGGTCTTGAAGGCTTTAGGCACACTGGCCAACACTTCCTGTTCCAGCTGAGGTGAGGCAGAGGATGAGGTTGGCGGCGGTGTGAGTGTGGGTTGTGGCGGTGGTAGTTGTGGCAGTGGTGTACTACCCCCTCTATATTGATCCATAAACGTCTTGTACCGGTTCAGCGTATGATGGTAGAGTTGAATTTTCTCGTGATCGGGTAGTCGACGTTGGAGTATACTATTCATCTCTTCATCCAGAGACTGGAGTTGTTGCACTGTGGCAGGCACGGGATAGGGTGATTGCAAACTCTGTAACAGTCGAGGTTCCACCAGCATCATTTTTTTCGTATGTTCCATGTTTTAGCGTCCCAAGATGGAGCCTAGTAACGGTCCCAGTACAGTAGCGGCTAAGGGTGCGAGGAGTGCGCCGAGAAATCCACCTCGCTGTAACACCTGCTTCTTTTTCTTGACACTACCCGTCTTCTTCACCAACGTTCGGAGACCCGCCTTGTGCCGTTGCAATTTCCCTTTCTGCAGAGGACTGAGCGGAACATTGCCTTTTAACACATTATGCGCCACTTCACACAAACACCGTACCAAGTCGGGATCCGCCCCGCGCACCAGGGCCCGGCCCACCTCCGGTGGCGCGCTGCGTAATACGCGGAGGGCCGGCGCGTGCTTGCGTATCCGTGCAGACATGATTGTGACGGCTAGAGTGTGTTGTCTTCTTCTTTTATTTGGGTGTGTACACCGTCTGCACCTCGCCGGGAAAAATGTGGGTGCGCAATCGAAGGGTGGGGGGGGTGTCTTGTTTCAAGTCGATGAATAGATACCCGTGAGCTCCTTGGGTAGCATCTTCAAAGGATTCTCGTACAAAGGCCGTGTTTTTAGGGTACATCTGTTGGGCCAGGTGCATAATTTGGGAAGCGTCTCTGGGATTTTTGAATAACACCACATACTGAGCATTCAAACTAATGTTCCTGTGCTCTTTGTTCTTACTGAAGAGATTCTGCACGATGTAGATGATGCTCAACCGACGATGATGGCTTCCTTTGGTAAAGAGACGGGTGATTCGACTGTCCGTTTCCGTCATGAGATCGTCCACCACGACCAACGTGTCTTCTGGGATGTCGTCAGGGGGTAAGCCTTCCACTAAGGTGAGTCCCGGGAGACGTGCCGGTTCCTCGTACGCGGGTTGCCAAGCTCCATAACACCACAGGATGCGAGCTACGGGAGGTGAAATGAGGGCTGACCCGTGTTGGATGAGGCGTTGAACGAAGTGTGTTTTTCCCGACCCTGTCGGTCCAGCGATGAGACACGTGAAAGGATGCTGCCACCGAGGATCCATAGCGTCGTTTTTTTTGTTTTTTTTTATTGGGTGATTTGCGCTCGGCGTTCAGAGGCCCACCACCGTTGTCGTGGATCCCACCGGGGATCGTAGTCGAACGGGTACCGTTGCCGTGGTAAACGTGATTCACCGGAGTCCACTCTAAATGGTTTTAGCGTCGTAGGAGCCGTAGTGGTGGTGGGTGTACTAGGTTGTGGTGATGGGGTGGAAGGTTCGTCGCTTCTCAGGGTAGACGGAGGCTGGTGATCACGTGGAGTCGTAGTAGTACGGAGCGTCGTAGTAGTAGTAGTAGTACGGGGCGTCGTAGTAGTAGTAGTACGGGACGTCGTAGGCGTGGGTGGATGGGTGTGGCGGTACCTTGACGTCTTGGATGGCGTAGGCAGCGTCGTAGTGGTGGTGGAAGTGGATGATTGAGGTGGAATTGTTGGACGAAGGGTGTTGAAACAGGATATCACGTACGCCAAATCGTAGAACACGCCTCCAAATAAGGTACCCAGAAGCACTACTAGACACACTACAGTACCGACTTGTGCTTTTCGAGTCCGTAACAGTAAGGGTAGATGTGCACTATCCATGGTACAACCCTACACTGAAGGATGGAGGTGATAGGGGTTAGAATTTATAGGCGTTTCATGTCACGGCCTGACACCCAGGAATTAAACGAGCGGGGCCAACCTTGCCATTTGACGAAATGATAGGGGATGCCACGTCGACGTTCCGTTTTCAAAATCTTTTCCACCGTGTAGTAGTCTTTCGGTGTTTTCACTATGGTTTGTAATTCTGCCTCGTAAAACGTGCCTTGCAGTGTTTCTCCTTGTAGATCTTCCAGTTGATAGACGTGTGGCTGTCGAGGTTTATGGCGAACGATGACAAAGTGCTCGTCACTCCAGTTGGGCAAGTAACTTTTCTCAAATTGTCCTTTCACTTTACTGATCCGTACCACATCTCCGCGTTTGTAACGGGGTGACGTGAGTGGTGGTGGACTGGGTGAGTACAGCGTACCACGCACTTGATGTTCGTTGCGCTCTGTCACATCGACGGGAGCTCGCTGGATACTGCGATGATAGGCTCGATTGTACCCTTGGACCAGTTGAGGTAGTACATCGATGTACCGTCGGGTGTTTTGGGCAGTAAAGTACTTGTACATTCGTCCTTTGAAGGTGCGATTGAATCGTTCCACCACAGAGGCTTTGGTCTCGTTGTACGTATGGAAGAAAAATACCTTCTGTTTCTTAAGAAAGGCTTGAAAGGGTCGGTTGAGAAATTCTGTGCCTTCATCCGTTTGCAAATAGAGGGGTTTGCGCCCCGTCTTGAAAATCTGCTGGAACGCCCGTACTAGATTCTCTCCTGTTTTGGTGCGAATGGGTAGTACCCATGCATACTTGGATAAAATATCGATACAGGTCAACATGTACCGATGTCCATCATTGTGAGGTGCAAATCGACTCATATCCACTAAATCAGCCTGCCATTGTGCGTCTATGCCTCCTACGATGACTCGGTTACGGCGAAAATGTCGTCGGGCTGCTCGATGTAAACTACAAGTGTCTTGGGTTTTTAACCAGTCTCGAACTTCAGTTCGACTGATGCCTTGGGAATGGGCAGCTCGAGCGAGCGCTCCCACAGCGCTATACGCGGCTGGACTGGTAGGGTTGTAATACAAATCGGTTAACACCTTGTTCACTCTAGATGCCGATCCCTTTTTTCCCTTTCGGGACCCGCTCATCACTGTCTTCCTACCCCTCATCGGGGTGCCCCTGGGTCCCCGTCCGGGTGTGGTGTGTCCGCTTCATCAGGTGACACTGACACTCTAGCCTCTGTACACCCTATAGATATAGTACTTTTCTGTTCCCAGGCTGTATCGGGTTCATGTAGTTGTTCATGGGGTTCAGCCAGCGCGTCCTCCATAGCACGAGCCCACGCCAACTCGTCTGATGATCGCTCGTCCGGTGTAAACAGCTGGTCCACGATAGGCACCACTTTCTCCAAGGCTGTCCACAGATGGGGGTCTAGGGTGAAGCTTCGCGTAGGGTCTTGGTAGCGGCCCAGGCGTGCGAAGAAAGGCCCACGGTATACGTAGATGGCATTGTCTATGTGGATGAGGTGTCCATCGAGCTCGTCGCTCAACACCCGTTTAAATTTGGTCCAGCCGTCACGCTGTAGCGTCACCGTATTCGATACGGTCTCAGCGGGCGACCAGCAAATATCTCCACGGTCTTCCACCGGGGTGACTTTATCTTCATAGACGTGTAACCCCACCTGGGGTGTAAGGGCCAGGATGGCTCGTAGGTCGGGTGACATGCTTGCTCCAAATGTCGAACGGTGAATGACACACACTCTGTCTCACCCCTGGTATTTATAGTGTCAGGTGGGCACAGACATGAGTCGTACTATTCTGTGAGGGGGTCCTGTGGAGAGAGTACTTCATCGACCATGGGGACTACTTGTTGCAAAGCCGTCCATAGATCGGGGTCCAGAGTAAAACCACCTCGCTTGAGACAGAGGAGTCGAGCAAAATAGGGACCACGGAAAATGTAGACGTCGTCACACAGGTTAATGCTATCACCGTCGAGGTTACCGCATAACACGCGTTTCAAGGTAGTCCAGCCTTCCGGGGATAAACAGACACGCGCTGGTTCAGACGTACACCAACACCTACTATCGTCATCGATGAGCTCCACGCGTTGGGGATACAACAATAGGGTGCAGTCCGGTGTAAGAGTGCGCGTAGCTACAGAGTGCGCCTGGGGGTGGAGTACGTCGTGGACGTCGGTGATAATAGCTTTCAGCGCCTGCCATAATGCCGGACGGAGTAGGATAGAGGCACCACCACACTGTTCTAACCGGGGAAAAAAAGAATCATCTCTACCACTTCGTAGGTAGACACCGACTCCCACGTGCATGAAATCGACTTCGGGCTCTTTTCCCTGTAACAACTGTGTCAATAGAGTCCATCCTGCTAGGGTTAAACATAGCTTCACCTCTCGGGGATGTTCTTCGATGAGCTGCAGTTCATGGTCATAGACGATGAGGATGACGTCAGGCGTGAGTTGGAAGAAGGCAAGCTCCGCTCCCTGCGCTACCATAGTGGTGAATGACAAAACACCGAAGAGGCAAATGTGTATATATCGATTCTTGCCCCTTCGTGAAAGTCCGTGATGACTCGTCCGTAAAAAAACCCTAATCCGTAACCGTACACGTTATAGGTGCGCACCTCTCTCTATCCGTACCCGTAAGCGTTCTAGTTTTTATTCCACCCTCACCCTTCGTGAAAGTCCGTGATGACTCGTGAGTAAAAAACCCTAATCCGTAGCCGTACACGTTATAGGTTTTTTTTCGCACCTCTCTCTATCCGTACCCATAACCGTTATAGTTTTTTATTCCACCCTCCTCCTTCGTGAAAGTCCGTGATGATTCGGGCTGTAATGTTATCTGCAATCATTTAACCTGGGAATTGGCCATAGACGAATTTTCGCGCAAAATAGGCGGATTGTAAATTAACCCAGGAAGGGTGGTCGCGCGGACCTGGGTGTAGACACCTTGTAGGCCACCAATCAGCATCCATTCTCATGTTTATAAATAGCCGCAATCATTTAACATAGGAATTTGCACTAGGTGAATTTTCGTGTAAAATGAAGGGATTCTGACGACACCCAGAATGCATCACTGGCGCCAGTGGTGTTGGTCCTTTTCAGGGCCAACCCCCAATGTTATCTCAATACACGCAATCATTTAACGTAGGAATTGTGAATTTGGTGCAAAATCAGCGGATTGTAAATTAACCCAGGAAGGGTGGTCGCGCGGACCTCGGTGTAGACACCAATGAGCATCCATTCTCATGTTTATAAATAGCCGCAATCATTTAACATAGGAATTTGCTAGTGCGAATTTTCGTGTAAAATGAAGAGATTGTGACGTCACCCAGGAATGGTGCCAGTGGTGTTGGCCCTTTTCAGGGCCAACCCCCAATGTTATCTCAATACACGCAATCATTTAACGTAGGAATTGACAAATTTGGTGCAAAATCAGAGGATTGAAAGTTAACCCAGGAAGGGTGGTCGCACGTGGGCATAGGCACCCATCAGCCACGTGTATATCACTCACATGTTATTAATACACGCAATCATTTAACATGGAAATTTTCCACTAGACGAATTTCGTGCAAAATGACGGGATTCTGGCGTAACCCAGGAAGGGTGGGGAGCCCACTATTGGCCAATGAGATGTCTATAAAAAAGAGCCAATGAAATGGCTATAAAAAGAGCCAATCTGCTAGCCCTAAAAAGAACCAATGAAGCCAGTATCACCGAGGTTGAAACAGCCAATGAAAATGACCTGTATGTGAGTATAAAGCCAGCGGGAGCATGGTGAGCGGCATTCCAAAACTTTTCACAAGACTGCAAACACGTATAGCTATATTCAAGAAAGAAGATGAACCGCACTGTGGCAAAGATGTCGACCACCAAGGCCTCCAGGCGAATGGCCCGAGTACAACAGGAGATCGCCCGGAGGCAAAGACGAGCCATGGCGAAAGCCATCAAAGATTTTTGGTACGCAGAAATTCAAGGCTGGTGCAGGTACATAGAAAACGACAACAACAACGTCAACCGGGCAGCAGCACAGAATCTGACGACCCTAATAAGAACGGCCAGAACAGTGGGGGACGAGGCGTGGCTGGTGCACCTGCAAAATACCATGGAGGAGATGCACCCTCTCCCTCCTCCACCACCAACAGACCAACAACAACAACAACAACAACAACAACAACAACAGCCCCAAGTGGAGCCGGAATATGTGCAATTAGCAGCCATACCACCCGCACGCTTCCTGGAAGACCTTCCCATATCTCCTGACATCGAAGACGGCCAACAACAACACCGATACACCCTGCAGCCATACCGATATTTCTCCGTCAGTGAGATGGAGTAGACAGGAAAACTCCCCCTGAAGAAAACAGGGTCAACAAATTGACTCCAACGGCCCTTTTCAGGGCCAACCCATTGTTGTCGAAAGAGAACTTCTAACTTGGCACAAATTCAAATCACAGGTCCTACATCATGTCCTCTTTATTCTATAGTATTACCAAACTCCAACACCAAAAAACAATCCCTGCCCCATTAACGGCCCTTTTCAGGGCCAACCCCTTACTTCCAAACACACAGGGTTTTTTTTCTCAGTGTTTTAGGGCTAACCCATGCAAAAATTTGGTGCAAAATGAGCGGAATGATTGCAGATAACATTACAGCCCGAATCATCACGGACTTTCACGAAGGGGGCGGGTGGAATAAAAAAACTATAACGGTTACGATACGATACGATACGATACGATACGAATTTTATTACGATCAAAGTAAACGTACAGTGATCAAGGGGAAGTAACTCCCAACATAAACAAAAACACTGATACGGGTACGGATAGAGAGAGGTGCGCACCTATAACGTGTACGGCTACGGACTAGGGTTTTTTTACATTTTAACATGGCAAATTTTGACTAGGTGAATTTGGTGTAAAATGAAGGCATTCTGTCGTGACCCAGAATGCATTGGGGTAATATTATAAAGAGTGGAATGGACTTTAACCTGGAAATTGATGTGTTATTTACCTATTGTTACCTAGGTATGTGTGCATGTGCAGGAGTTGGTGTTATTTTTTTATTTTGTGCTTTTGAGTTTACAAGTTTTCCCTTTCGGAAAGATGGGGTGGCCCTAAAAAGGGCCTTTGGAAGATGTAAGGGATTACATCGTTGGGGACAGGTGGGATTGTCTTCTCACAGTACACACGGGGCATGGCAACGCTATGAGTTCACACACTAGGGGGTTGTAATCGTCCGGAAGCTGTGGTAATCGGGCGTGTCGGCGTATACAGGCTACACACAGGGCTTGATGCCCACACGGAAAAAATGGCGTACTTGGCGAAGTGATTACAGCATTCTACGCAGCGTAAATACTGGGCTGCTTGGCATTCGATGTTGGGTGCCAGTCTTCTTTCTATTGCGGTAGTGTAGTGCATGACCTCTTCAATTTGTTCCTTTTGTTGTCTCCTTAGCCTCTCTCTTGTTCTGTTTTTTCTGGAGTCTTTCTTGTACTCTCTTGTTCTGTTTTTTTCTGGAGTCTTTCCTCTTCTGGTGCTCTTTTCCTTCTCTTGAGTCTTTCCTCTTCTTGTGCTCTTTTCCTTCTCCTTCTCGTTCTTCTTCTTCTTCTTCTTCTTCTTCTTCTTCTTCTTCTTCTTCTTCTTCTTCTTCAACTTGGAGGCTTTGTTCTTCATGTTGTTTGTAGATATCTTCTAGCACTCGGTCAATTTCGTCAAAACGTTGGTATTCGAGTGCCGTAAGATCCGGTGTCGCTCCTGGGGGGTCACTAAGATCCGGTGTCACTCCTGGGGGGTCACTAAGATCCGGTGTCGCTCCTGGGGGGTCTTGATTATGGCCGCCCTGTGATTGGTGTTCATCTTTAAATAAATCTTCTATAATATCATCCAGCCATGGGTATTCAGGTACCATATCGATGTTGCCGAGCAGTTGTAGTACATCATCATTTATCAGGTTATCAATATCCATGGTTTCACCTTGAGCCATGATGTAATTGTGAATGAATCAGTAAATACTGCGCGCTATTTATAGTGTAACGCGCGGACGTGAGCGAAATCGTTCATAAAACTATTGTGCTGAGCTCACGCTGGAAAAATATTTTTGTGTTTCTTTTCCAATTTTAAACCGGTGTCATTTTGCAATAAATGCGAGTGCACGTATAAAATTTATTTCAAGTTGAACTGGGGCAACTGATGGTGTAGCATTTAAAAATTTAGAAGGGTAGCGGTAGACTAAGCCACTATTTTAATGATTTTATCGATTTTTACACCCGTAACGTTATGGTTAGGTAGTGTAGAAAACCCGGTACACTGGAAATAAATCGGTTTTCCTGGATAAAAATACGTCAAGTATGTTCCTCACAGCCTTATAATGTCACCCTGAAAATTGCAGCTGGTTTATAGAAAGAAAACTAGGAAATTTTATCACACGGGCTACGGTAACACAGCACTATACAGTGTGCAGGCAAAATGTGAGTACAGCTATGGGTGTCAAATGGGGTGTGTTACCGTAGCCCCGTGTGATAAAATTTCCTAGTTTTCTTTTCGATAAACATGCTGCAGTGAACTCACATTTATTGCAAAAAATGAGACCGGTTTAAAGTTGAGAAAATAAAACACAAAACATTTTTAGCAGGTACCGCCATGTTGCACTCACTCCCACACAGGCCGCCATTTTGTCCCACTCCCACATCAGCCGCCATTTTGTCCCATCCCACATGAGCCGCCATTTTGTCCCATCCCACATCAGCCGCCATTTTGTCCCATCCCACATCAGCCGCCATTTTGTCCCATCCCACATAAGCCGCCATTTTGTCCCATCCCACAGAACGCCTAGACTATAAATAACGCGTAGTATGTTGCCATTGATTCACAACTACAATCATGGGTACAAGACGAAGGCTATTCAACGATCCTAGAGAACACAGAGAGGTGATTACGAGTGAAGAACATAACGATGGAGTGACAATAATTACAAGCTTTGAGCGAGTTATTGCCGACGAAACGATGATACGGCGAAGTGAAGAACAACTCGAAGAGCTTAGGAGGGAGACAATGGAAGAAGATGCGAGGTTGATGAGACGGCGAAGTGAAGAACAAGACGAGGAGATAAGGAGGGTGGCAATGGAAGAAGATGAGGATGTAACTGATGAAGAACTCCCCGACCTAGAGTGGTTAAACAGTAACAGACCTCCAGCAAATACAACGGCTACCCAAACACCAATTATAACAACGCCGGCTACCGAAACAACAACAACAACAAGAACAACAACAACAACACCACCACCACCATGCTCTTGGGCCGAGGTAACCCGCCTGAACGAACAGGTGAACCGCCTAAACGAACAGGTGACCGACCAAAACGAACAGATTAATGACATGAGGGAAGACATGGGTCAAATGGACGCTGTGGAGTTTAAACTACAACAAGACCTACATAAGGAAAACAGTAAATCAAACTGTAGCGTGTGTACAGACGACGAAAGCCTGTACGCCCTATTTCCGTGCGGGCATTTATGCCTATGTGAAGAATGCTGGGTGACGCTAACATGTATAGGGGACACGTGCCACTGCGCTGAAACGGACGAACAGCATTTAAAGATCAAGTGTCCCGTGTGTAGGAAGCAGGTGGCCGGGGTAAAGAGAATCTACCGCTCCTAAAACAAGTGTCATAACACTTTTCCAAAGCCCCTTTTCAGGGCCACCCCATGTTTTCGAAAGAGAACTTCTAAACTCAAAGCACAAAAAAAAACCACCAGCTCCCATCACCCCTATGAAAAAACCTAAGGTCTTCACCACAATAGACTCTTAATGTTGAATTTTTTTAATACAATTATCTTTGCAAAAGAATGAACACTAACAGCCATTTTTTTTTCTACTATTTTTTATTAACACAAATAGAATGAACGTGTTCACCAGACTCTGGGTATTGAATTTTTAATACAATTATACGCTATGAAGGCGCTTCAATGCACATAGAATGAACATAAAATGAACATAGTGTAGGAATACGTCAGGAGAGAAGCCCTATTTTCAGCTCGAGCAAGACTGGCAGATGATAATGTCTGAATGTTCCAATGCAATAAGACTTGAAAATGTTCAATATTTATACAACAAGACAATAGAATGAACGTCTTCAACTCTGAGTATTGAATTTTAATACAATTAACAGTAAAACTCTGAGTATTGAATTTTAATACAATTATACGCTATGAAGCCGCTTCAATGAACGTGTAGGAATATGGTAAATGTTTTCAACACAAGACTTGTTCAATAGTTATGCAACAAGACTTGTTTGAACTCATCATCGTCTTTCCGCCCCTGGTGCACGTAGACGTAGGTAGCAATCTGTTCACGTGGAATTCTGGGAGCGCAGGCAGCTTCCAATGCCAGGGCAATTTGCTCCTCGGTCACGCCCTGTAGTGCCTCAGTCATCAGCGCGTATGAGGGTACACTATTCTCCACACACGTATGCATGTTTATCGGACTGTTGTTCCCACAGCCTGCACATGCTTCGATACGCAAGTGTCGAATGCGAGGTCTGACATGATCCAGGAATGTGTCGATGTACTTCTTACAAACCTGGTCAGACAGGGCTTCATGAATTACAGCTGCGAGACTCTGCAACTTCCGCCACGCCGTTATTTTCAAGGTGACACCCTGAGGACAAGGAACACGCTCTTCCGTATCTAACCTCATTTTCCATTTGCGGATATGCACCAGGAGCTGGTCGTTGAAATAGGCACAGCTGACAAAGATGTCGTCACCCACATAAAATTTCGCTTCGTCACTCCCCTGGTCGCGAATAACCGCATCGATGGCGTAATCAAGGGTCGGTAGTTTTAGCCAGGTGTCGAAGGTCAAGGCAATATGCCTAGCTGGTCTGTCGTTAAAGGCCGGTGCGTTAAAATGCACTTCTTCGTCTTTGACACTCACAGTTAAATAGGCTGAGAGCTCCCAAATGTTCGTGTGGGCTGCCTGGTAGGCCTGCTGGATAATGTTATTGATCTCCTGCACAGACATAGGAAGTTGCACCTCTTCTTCTTTCACGGGCTCAGGCACTTGCTGGGGCACTGGCTGAAGCACTGGCTCAGGTATTTCTAAAGGTGTTAGTCGGGGCCGTTTGGGTCGTGCAGCGCGTTTGGCAGGTACACCAGACGCTGGGTGCGTACGTTTGCTAGCTGTATGCTCTTCGGTGGTATCCATGGCTAAGATATCATCATCTTGTATAACGTGGGTTTCAAGTAGATCTGCTAGTTCTTCATTTCCCGTCTTCTTCAACCCCGCCACGAAGGCTAGAAATGCATAGGGGGTAGAGCGCAGTAGACCATCGATGAGGGCTCTGTTTTGTGCTGAAGTGGTTTTCTCAGCCATGATATCTTCGACACGCTGTTTCAGGAGTATGTTTTCCTCCATAAGCAGATCACATAATTCGGCCACATGCTGCATCTCATCAATGAGGCGAACACGGTACTTTCGAAACTTCACTTGGTGGGATGACTCCATGACTGTGGGCTCAGGCTGGTGAGTAACTGCTACGGTGTAATAGTCTGGTGAATTTGCACTGGTAAAATGAAAAAAAGTAAAAGGTTCTCCACAGCTCATACAAGCAGGCAAGCAGGCTGGCTGGCTGGCTAGAGGTGAGGGAGGCAGGCAGGCAGGCAGGCTAGAGGCAGGCAGGCAGGCAGGCTAGAGGCAGGCAGGCAGGCTGGTCAGGTCAGGTAGGTCAGGCAAGTAGTGCAATGAATACAGCCCACCACTAAAAATCGCCTCCTTTTATACGTTTTTCTACAATCCGCCATTTTGTCCCATCCCACATCAGCCGCCATTTTGTCCCATCCCACATCAGCCGCCATTTTGTCCCATCCCACATCAGCCGCCATTTTGTCCCATCCCACATCAGCCGCCATTTTGTCCCATCCCACATCAGCCGCCATTTTGTCCCATCCCACATCAGCCGCCATTTTGTCCCATCCCACATCAGCCGCCATTTTGTCCCATCCCACATCAGCCGCCATTTTGTCCCATCCCACATCAACCGCCATTTTGTCCCATCCCACATCAACCGCCATTTTGTCCCATCCCACATCAGCCGCCATTTTGTCCCATCCCACATCAGCCGCCATTTTGTCCCATCCCACATCAACCGCCATTTTGTCCCATCCCACATCAGCCGCCATTTTTTCCCATCCCACATCAACCGCCATTTTGTCCCATCCCACATCAGCCGCCATTTTTTCCCATCCCACATCAGCCGCCATTTTGTCCCATCCCACATCAGCCGCCATTCCCATCCCACATCAGCCGCCATTTTGTCCCATCCCACATCAGCCGCCATTTTGTCCCATCCCACATCAACCACCATCTAGACATGCCTTGATCACGTGATCGTCATCAGTTAAGTAGGTCAATGTTGTTCAATTTAGCCTTTCCCTACTACTAACATATCCAGAGCCACATATCGACCCCCACATATTCATATCCACATATATAAATATACATATCCACGTCAACATCTATATATCAACATCTATATATCGATTTCCACATATCCACATCTATATATACACATCCACATATCCCCTATATAATATTCACAATTAACAAACCATGATATCCTTTATCCAAGATGCTACGATTGGCTGCATTCCATATTATCATGTACACCTGTATTACTATTACTTCTTCAAGCCGTATTATATTTAGCCATCTGTAAAGAATCATTGACCGAAGGTAAGTCACTTGTGAATTTTGAACACTAAAAGGAATATTGTAAATCTACATTTTAATAATATCATATATTCAACCCTATATCTGCCCTGGGAATTTTGGGACCTGTGCAGGCCTGGAGGGGGGCAACTTCGACCCCCCCCCCCTCCCCCAACTATTTTTCTTGCCCCTTGAGCTAGTGGGCTGAGACTTTCCACACTGCACCCTTTGGTCAAGCTCTACCAGAAAATGTGTTAAAATCCGAGTTAGCCGCTCTGATGGCGTCACAGTGACATCTTCAAAACAGACATTTTTTGGTGGATTTTTCTGTCAGATTTTCTTATTTGCGTGTTTTCTTTGCAAAAACTGCATGATAAATTAGTAATAATAATCTGATGTGAAATAAAATAGATGTTGCCCAAGAAAACAAGGAATTTTGAAGAAGAATGATGAAGATATCGCTTTTCTGATACCCCACATGGCCGCCATCTTTCATTTCCATATGATTCTCTACTCGGGAGGGGGGAGGCGGGGGTATGCAAATTGACACAAATTGACCCCAATATGATAAACTGAAAAGTCACTGAGGGCAAACTGAGGAATAATGCTCCCCCCCCGCAGGACTGTAGGGTTAATACATGTATCTACATATAAATCCACATCTCAATATCCACATATACACATCCCTCTCCTCGATAAAGTGTCCCTGCCTTCAACAAATATGTGAATATTACCCAGATGTTATTTAAATGTGGATATTATATAGGTGTTGGTACCATTGGTGTGGATATAGAAACCAAAACTAAGGGATCACAAATGAGATTTCACATAAACCATTTATCAACATAAAATTAAAGTGTGGCACATGTCACAAATTTTGTTAAGAGGATTCATCTTCAAGCCGCCTAATACGAAGAATTCACCACTCTATGTTATCGAACATGCCAAATGGACGATGATGTAGGATGACGTTAGATAGACCAGTCGATAATCATTTCAAAATTCCAGCCAAACAAAATTTCTTCAGTGTTTCAACTTCTCCCCAGAATCACGCTCGTCCACTGCTTTATAATTTACACAACCAGCTTTATCAGTGGATCTTTAACATGATCTTACTGGTTGTTCCATTCACCTGAGCACCTCGATAAAGTCGGCGTATTTCGTGGCCATGACCAATGCCACATCGGCTAGTTCACCAACAAACTACGGTAAATCTTTCGATGAAAATCTAGCGATGTGACAGCAGACATATTTTCCACGAAACGAAACTAAGCTATTCATCAATATCCTCACCGTGAAACCTCGCATTGTGAGATTAATGCAGAGGAATTCTTCAAAACTTGGTCGACGTATATCATATCGCGTTTAATAACCAAAGTGACGGGGTGATGTCAAACATTCTCTCATTCTTTTCAGGGGTGTTGTAATGAAAACAATACCGCTTGGGCCGATGGCACCTCTGAAATTACCCATAAGCCACTCTAATCTGCAGGCAACATTCCAAGAAACAGAGAACTTTCTGCTGGTTAAACATGGCACAGCGGCTAACTGAATGGGTATTCGTACTTTGTGAGCTTACGCTGCTGTGCAATGCCTTCCTCCTTACAGAAGGTAAGAATAGTGTATTATGTATTTTCTGACACGTACAACTCTAGAAAGTATAGATGCCGAAAGTACCGTACATATATAAGAGAGTCAATCCAATTGCCACGAAGATTTGTTCAGCACCATATATCATATAGAACACGAATACATGTTTACGGTTTATCTCATGCTGAACTTCACGTCTGTGTTCACTCGTGCTATTTTATCTTTGGTGCGGATATATATTTATAGAAACCACATTTCACTATCACTCTGTCAATTATACAAATTACATTTATTTTCCTATTCGTCTGGAAGCTATTCGGGTCAGTCTTCAAAATGTCATATGAGATATCCAGATCGATACACAGTCAATTCACCCACAAACCGATTCACCCACAGCCAATTCACCCACAACTTCAGGTCGATTCACCCACAAAAAAAGTCAACTCACCCACAACCAGGTCAATTCACCCACAGTCTCAGTGTTGCTATAGTCATCATACATAATGACTAAATTTCAGGACATGGGTATTTTGCATATATTGGACAATTATTTGACTGCTTTTTGGAGGGCGATAGTCTGGAAAAGTGTTATGGAATATTAATAAACAATAGAATTTTAGCCAAGGTTGATTTTAAAGCAACATTTGGAGTAACTGAGAATTAATCCACAGGTGTCACAGTGTAGTAAACAATCACTCATTGTATAAATAATCTATGGGTAGTTCACAAATAAGAGGCAAAACAATGCTTACGTAGTCTATTAACTACATTTTATTCTTCAGAATGATCAAGTTTGAATACTACATGTTTTTGAATAAGATATACACAATATATATATTGCACATTATATATCATTTAGTACAGACCATGAAATATAATACCTATATTGTATAATCTATGTTTCTTAAAATAGTAATGTTTCATACATATAAATGTATTAGCTCCATACATGTAATTGAGCAATGTAACAGAATAGCAAATAAAATGGTATCAAAGCACACTTTGATGGAAATTCCAGCATTTAGAACAAAATTATGAAAACAAAAATTAAGGAAGAGCAGTTCATGCTGTTGGTCCATACATGCCATACAGGTTTGTGATGGCTCGCAGAAGCTGGGATGCAGACTTACTTTCATCACGATACTCCCCCCATAATCCAAAAATCTTTCCTTGGATCTGACAGTAGAGTTTCTTTTTTTTTCTTCAAAGTTTCCCCGCCAATACCAGTCTCATCTGCAAGTTAGAAACTCTGCCTCACGGAAGAGCAGAGGTTCAAGGATATAAAACATATCTTCACATTTCAAGTTAAATACTAAGCAGTTGGGCCCGCGATGAAATTCAAACCTGTCACACTTAGCTGGCAGCGGATTGGCCTTATCAGCTAGCTTAGCGCATTCATTGATTGGGTTGATTTAACAGATAGATCGATACACTGGCTCGGATGGCTGCATACAGCCAGCCCGAGTTCTCCAACCACGTATCCTGGATGTACTTCATATCCATATCCATTAAATATGTTGAATAAACCAACATTGAGACTGTGGGTGAATTGACCTGGTTGTGGGTGAGTTGACTTTTTATGTGGGTGAATCGACCTGAAGTTGTGGGTGAATCGGTTTTGGGTGAATCGGTTTGTGTGTGAATTGACTGGATACCTCCAGGATTCTCTTCGTGAGCGTAAATGATAGTATGCTTTACTTTCAGTTCCCGTCTTCCATGAGGCTACAAAAATTGGCCTCGTTACGACGGCACAGGTAACGGAGGCGTCAGGACTGGCGGCCAGCAGACGACATCCGGGTATTTTGTACACCATAAATGATTCAGGCGATTCCTCCAGGATTATCTCCCTTAACGCCGCCACGGGCAAGAAAACTGCAACGCTGACAATACATCACGCGCAAAATGCTGACTGGGAGGATATCGCCGTCGGTAGGTGCCACGGTCTCAAACATTGTATCTACGTCGCGGACACAGGCGACCACGGTGGCCGAGGAGCGGCAAATATCATCTACCGCATTGAGGAACCGAACACTTTGTCCGACGCGACATTGGATGTGGACTCCAAACTTCACTTCAGGTTTCTAATTCCTTATTTCTCTGCTTCCGTAATTATTGACAGTGTGTGTTTTCATCCGCACAAGTTCGACCACCGATGCCTGGGTCCCTTCAGTAAATATTTATGGCAAGCCGTTTTGGTATTTATTCAGTTATTTTTTATATCAAAAATTCTTTTTTTGATATCTAAAATGAAAGTTTATTTTTTATACCAAAAATTCTTTTTTTCTGATATAAAAAATAATAATTTTGATATCAAAAATAAATCAATGAATCCCGAAACGGCGCACTTATATGCTATTCCCCAAGCCAGGAGTGGAATTATTTTTGGTTACTATGGCATAAAAGTTCCGTACTGGCAATATTTATGGCAAGCCATTTTAGTATTTATTCATTTATTTTTGATATCAAAAATTCTTCTCTTGATATCAAAAATAAATGTGCGCCGTTTTGGTATTTATTTTTTCGATTTCAAAAATAAAGCTTTATATTTGATATCAAAGAAGAAAAATAATGTTTCTTTGATATCAAAAAATCTACTTTTAATATCGAAATAGATTTTTCGATATCAGAAAAAGATTTTTTTATATCAATAATAAGAACTTTTGATATCAAAATTAACTAATAAATATCAAAACGGCGCACATTTATAAAAAAAAAATGGTTGAATAAATACAAAAACGGCTTGCCATAAATATTGCCACGTAGTCCGGGATGTTAGGGCATAAAAGGGACTGTTTGATTCAGATTATTCCAAAAGCACCAAATTTGGCCCATATGTCGCCCATACAATACCTTTTCGATTTTTGACGGGCGCCAAGGTAGTCGCCCCCGGGTGCCGCCATATTGGCGAAATTCAATATGGTCACCACCCGGGTTAGAGGTCAATCGTATTTAAAAAAAACAAAATGGCTAGAATCATGAATAATACAACTTTTTAGTGGTTTTCGGTGTCTTATTTCAACGATTTGAGGTCAAGGTCACCCTGAAGGTCATTATGGGGTCAAATTTCTCATTTTTAGTGGTTTTTAGTCGAGATATACAAACTACCTCATTTTATCGATATTCGGGTTTGAGTAACCCGAATCTGGCCATATTTTGACGATTTGAGACAATATTGCACGCGAGGTTCACGATGGAGTTCACCTGAACCAGAGATCAACCAGAGGTCAATTATAGGAAACACCAAAAGAACTAGAACCACAAATAATACCATAGGGCTTTGTGGCATCGGAGAATTAGATTCTGACCATATTTTGACGATTTGAGGTCACGGTCACCTCATTTGGGAATTAAAGGTGAAAGATCAACAGTTGCTTCTAGAAACAATCGAAACAAGATTATTCAGGAACAAATGTTATTAAAATACTTCGGAGATGACATCTGCTGACAAAATGCTATAACTATGCCACTACGTGCATTTAAATGTTCAAAATACAACACAAAGACCGCTTTAGCAACACTATACCAATGATTACTTTTACTACCTATTAGCTTTATGATGCCAGCAATAAGTAGTACTTGTCATCACCGCCCTCGTTATTAACGCACCCGCCTTCGCATTTGCAGAGGGTCGTGTATCGGACATCGGCACAGTTGCATTTGCACCTTCCTGTGCATGCCTTGAGTCAGTCACAGTGCATGAGAATGGCATATGCCATAGAAGTGTCGCTGAGAGTGGTCCATAGCAGTTGCCATGTACTGGTGCAATCTTTGCGCCAGCTCCAATCGCTGAAGTCAGGGATTTCCTGCTGGAGTGAAGTGACCTGACTCCAGTAGAAACTCGCTTGCAGTAGCGCTCGCTTCACATGCTGCAACAGCGCGGCTTGGGAGGTGGGATGTTTTCCAGCGATCTGGTTGCAGTGGTGAAGAGGTGATGCTTGGCCTCATCGACACCGGCTGCACCACATCCCTTGCTGTACATTAGTACGATGAAGCGTTCTATAAGCTCCATATTCACGGACTCGAGAGTGTCAGGATCGTGTATGAGAGCCACTAGTGTGTCGGTGAGGTCCGATATGCCTGTACAGACTGTCCAGGCGGTCTTTTTGCCACATCCAAGAAACTGTGAAGTCGTCTTGCACACCGTTAAGCTGTGAAAGAGGGATAGTGCCAAGGAGTTTGACGGACCAAGATCGGAACAGATGGTTTGGACTGGAATGTCACAATACTTTTTCCGGTAGCCCTAAAATCCCGATGTATGAATAGATCAGCGGCTTCTTAAAAAAATGAGAACAAAAAAGAGCCGTTCTCATTCATCACCACACAGATCTTCAAGACTGCCATGGGCGGAAAGCTCCTCCTGTGTACCCGTCTTGAGTCCGTGTTCTTCAACAGGCGTTGTGACCTCACAATACTTCAACCGTGCAACCATTCAGAGGCGGACACCATGGTCCTCCTGCATCTAGTACATGCCACGGAGGAGGGTCATACAACAGCCTATGTTCGCACGATGGACAGCGATGTCCGGTCTGTGGAGACCCTCGGTCTATCGGAACTCTTGGTGGGCTTCGGTACTGGAAAAAAATACTGTGACATTCCAGTCCATACCATTTGTTCCGATCTCGGTCCGTCAAAATCCTTGGCACAACCCCGCTTCCACAGCCTTACTGGGTGCGACCCGACTTCACAGTTTCTTGAGAGCGCAAGCCAGAAGTTATAGGTATTAATAATCATTGGTATATTATTGTTGCTAAAGCGGTATTTGTATTGTATTTCGAACATTTAAATACACACAGCGGCACAGCGGCATAGTTATAGCATTTTGCCAGCAGATGTCATCTCCGAAGTATTTTAATGAAACTTGTTCCTGAATAATCTTCGTTCGATTGTTCTTAGTGGTAACTGTTGATCTTTGACCTTTGATCCCAAAATGGGGTGACCTCAAATCTTCAAAATAAGATCAGAATCGGATTCTCCGAATGCCACAAATCCCTATAGTATTATTTGTGATTCTTTTGGTGTTTTACCTACAACTGACCTCTGGTTCGGATGACCTCTATCGCGACTCTCAAATGAAATATTGCCCCGAATCGCCAAAATAAGGCTCGATTCGGGTTACTCAACCCCGGAAACCAATAGAATGAGGCAGTTTATAGATCTTGCCCCAAAACCACTGATGATGGCGAATTTGTCTCTAAAATAACCTTTATGGTGACCTTGAAGGGTGACCTTGACCTCAAATCGTTGAAATAAGATCACAATCAGATTCCTCAACCCCCAAAACCACTACAAAGTGCTATTATTCATATTTCTAGCCCTGTTAGTTATTTAACTACGATTGACCTCTAACCCGGGTGGCGACCATATTGAATTTCGCCAATATGGCGGCCCCAGGGGGGCGCCCGTCTTGGCGCCCGTCTTGGCGCCCGTCAAAAATCGAAATAGTATGGTATGGGCGACATATGGGCCAAATTTGGTGCTTTTGGAAGAATGTGAACCAAAAAATCCCTAACAGCCCTGACTAATGGAACTTTTATGCCAGTCATCAATTTAGTCAATCAACCGTGCCGACGTCTTTGTTCCTCGGAGATTGTGCGGATCAAAATTTCTTACAGCCACGCCTCCATAGAACTTACAATTTATATCGGCATAAGCATCTAGCTCGCGAGATTTTACCCTAAGACACTCGCAGCGTATGATCTAGAAAATAACAAAATAGCACCTTATCAGATGTAATATAAACTGGGTATATATGTCTATACTATGATGGCTATACCCTATATAGTTTAATATACCAATAAGCGAGAAACGCCCACTGGTTGAATTTCCCCAGGTGGAGGCATGACGTTACTTTCCCACGGCCTTGTGATGAAATGCTATACAGATACTAGAAAAGTTTACTAGATGAGTGTGTTATCTGCGGCGTATGATACGAGCATGCGCACTGGTGACAGAAAGCGCGTCTGATGGAATGGAATTTTACAAATCTTCGATGTATGGCGAAAGAATAGTATGAGGATTCGTAGCATATCAGACCGCACTGCGGTGGCCTAATGGTTGGAGCGTCGGCCTCGTGAGCGGTAGGTACTGGGTTCAATCCCAGGCCGTGTCATACCAAAGACCTGAAAAATAGAACTTGTTGCTTCTTCGCTTACGCTCAGCATTAAGAAGATAAAACAAGGACTAGTTCGCTCGGCGTCAGTATAATGTGACTGAGCGGGGTGTCATGTCCGCCTACGACATGTTATTTCAGCGGGACAACACTATACAATGGCAGCATTAGATCTGCTCTGTTACAAGTAGGTACCCCCGCTCCTGCTCTCTCTCCCTCCCTTCCATCCCTTCCCTTCCCCGTCGTGATATAGCTAAAAGATAATGTTGAAAGCGACGTTAAACCCTATTCACTCACTCACTCACTCCTAGCATATCACACTTAGCAAGGTGGGTGTGATTTATACTTTTTGTATCGGGCGAAAGAGCGACTTCTTGTTCCTTGCCTATAGGTATATTAAACTATACACTTGTGCCTCAGATCTTACCTATGAGCTTACCCGCTCAGTCGAAATTGGTGTCAAGATTAAAAATGGACCATTCAAATATAGAAATTTAGTTTAAACAACTCTGGGCAAAGGTGGTGACCACCCACCGCACTCGGTGCCAAAGACCCTTAGGCAAATCTCGACAAAGGTCGGTTTGTTTAGTCCATATATTTATATTTCAAAGTAAATACATTCTGTACACAAATCAAGCTCAATATTAATGAGCGGCCTGGAAGTCTAGATGCTTGACATAAAATGATAACTAAGCCTGAAATGGCATGTAGTTGAACTCGTTTGTATTTAGTGGGAGAAAAAAGTCAAGTGTGACACGAGTAGTAAGCGAGTTCGACTATCTCCAGTCCGCTGCAACTATCCATAACAGGGTTTATGCAGCAAAATTTTCTTCGTCCTTCTTTCCTGCAACACTTCATTGCCGTTCATAGCAAAACAATCACATCAAAATCATAATTTGTCAAACTGACGATGGGAAACATTCATTGCTGCGCTCGTCAACGCTCTACGACACCGAGCTGATACTAAGTTGGGAGATATCAACGCATCTCAGTCCATCATGCCCATTTAAATAAAGATCCTCTTCAATAAATCCGAGCGCGTAGGAATCTAACTGGATCTTGTAGAGGTCGCTTCCACTGACCACCTGTAATTGACCAATCAATGCTTCGTGTACTGACAGCGTGCTCTGCAAATTTGGGATTGATTCGTCTGCTTGACTTCAAATTCTATAAGAAATGCAATTTCGGTTATATTCACAGACTCGGCGCAACGCGAGATAATTATACTTCACAACATTATAAATGGCAATCGCCCTACATCAGAAATGAATGATATCACCACGTCCTATGTGGATATTGGCGGTTGGTTATTGTAATAACTATTGGAGATATGCCACTAGGTAAAATGTTTTCTGCCTTTCAGCTGGAATGAACCGGATGCGGAAACGGTGATGGTAGATCCGGAAGGAGAGGTTTACGTGGTGTCCAAAGTCCTCGGAGGCCGAGGCAAGTTTGCACAACTTCCGTCGTCAGCCTGGGGATCCGGTCACAAAGTGGCCATCCAATCGTCAGCGTTCCTGCCGATCACTACGAAGTTTCGAGATCCCGTAGGTGGTGACATCTCACCCAACGGTGACGAGATTCTCATCAAAGCACGAGAGCACGTGTTCTACTGGAGGAAGAAGGCCGGGGAAAGTTACGCCGAGACTCTTGCGAAAACACCTGCAGAATTACCATATAAGCACGAAAAACAGGGAGAGTCTATTTGTTGGTCAGCCACGGGTTCTGGGTATTACACCCTAGATGAAGGCGAAGATCAACCTCTCTATTATTATGAGCGGCAATAACTCGAAAATACTGAATGTTCGTTTTGAAAAGCCCATCACTACTTGCGGTTTACAACACGTCACCAAACCAACAACAAACCCAATTCTATCCGTCACAACGTCGGAAAACACAGGAGGGATGTCAGTAGGACAGCCACGAGATCGTAGTCTTTGGCCATGCAAATGCTCATGTGACGTCGGGACATTGCTAGGTATGTTAATTAATGCTTTAACAGTGACGATACCACAAAAAAATCGGAAAATACATATCATTGTGGCTTTGAAAATAGTGACAATCCAAACAACTTTGAAGATATTATTGTCTCGGAGTTAAAGGTTAATGTTGTCTGCTAGTGATTTTGGGCTTTGGTGACCATTTTCCTTGTTTTTACCGTGTTTTTCCTAGTAGATTATATCCCTTTTCTGGATTAAGAGATGGGGATTTCCTTTAACCCTATCTGGCCTGGGCTTTTTGAGACGTATCCTGGCCTGGGGAGCCGAAATGTCGGCAAAAACTGCATGATAAATTAGTAAATATTACTGCGATGTGAAATAAAATAGTTTTTGTCCACTTTTCATTGCGTTTTGAGCCTCTTGCGTTTAGAGAGTTCCATCTCGGGACTGTCTTGTTTAACTGTGTTGCTGTTCTTGCTGTTCATTTTACCCTTACCATATTCTCTTCCGTTCAGTCTATTAGTCTTAATTAAGAATAAGTTTCACACCAGTTTTGCGTAAAATTCCTGAAATTATTCAACCTGGCCAGCTGAAATCTGAGTAGAGTACATATAGGTCCGTGTAACACTTGACAATTCAACTTTCCATCTTGCAAAATTGAACATAGAAAGACGGAAAGATATCGCTCCCGTATTCGAGCTTTCATGCATCTCGCAAAATTGAAAGTAAAATATATCCATTCGAGATTTTCATTTCGCAAAATTGAAAGTAGGAAGATGGAAAGCTCGACACCGCTCCCGTATTCGAGCAATCTCACGTTCGGCTATTCCGTATTGACGGAACTTAGCCTCTGACATATAGAACGCACAAAAAAACACCCGTAGGGAGTAGTGAGCCGGCTACGAAATAGCGCCTGTGATAATCGAGCGATCCGATCGCATTTTATTGTGAAACGAAGTTAATTTTAATCAAAAGAACCTAATACATTCAAATTATACAAAGTATTTCTATGTTTAGTTGAATAATTGCAATCTATCTCCAGAACTCACCAGCTGTGCTAAGTTACGCCAATACGGAAATAGACGAACGTCAGATTGCTTCCGCCGTAAATTAATTGTGCGCATGATAAGATAAGATTATTTATTGTACTGAACATCCCATTTGGAACAGAGTACAAAACGCATAAAAAGTAGAACAAATAAGAATGTAAACAAACATGTGGGAACGTGATCCGTTTCCGCTCCCAGAAATCCCCTAGGCCAGAAGTCACTTTCTCAGCTAGTGAGTTTTGGGGCTAGATTGGTATTGTACCTTCCTATGAATTTGTGACATAAAGGAATACGAGATCGAAACTTCGTTAAAATTAGTTTCATTTCTCCAAATCTGCGAGATATACACGCCGCATATAACTTAACAATCTTCTCCCTGAAAACCCTTGTACCGTACCAGACCCAAACTAAATCTTCATGTCGTAAAATCGGGAGAAACGGGACAAATTACCAAAGTATGGATGGGTCTCCGATAGCAGCTCATTTTGATACAAGATCCTACATTAGACTTCCTTTTCCAAGTAAGATGAAGTGAGACTGTTGTTTGACCAAAAAATAGATATGACGTCACAAACACGGCCTACTTTGGAAATAATGCTGGAATAAGAGAGTCTGTTAAAGTAGGCTGTTGTCTGAAATCCGTCTGCTCTTATAACTGATTTCTGTGTCATAAGTTCATTTTCGAAGGCTGGAAAACGGGAGCGATGTAGAGCTTTCCAACTTTGTTCTTTCAATTTTGCTAGATGAAAAGCTCGAATACGAGAGCGATGAGATTTCAATCTTTCTACTTTCAATTTTGCAAGGTGGAAAGGTGAATTGTCAAGTGTTACTCGGACCAATGTAGCGCACCCAGACCCTGGACACAAGGCTGAGGGAAGCTCAACACAGAGTCTTGTTATCGTGGTTATGGGCCATAACACTCGTGCATCTGGTAGACATCTTATCATCACAAACCACCAAAAACGGCATCACTAATATGTAGTAGATTGGTTGAGCACATCTTCATAAAACTATGGCCCCTAAAATTCGCCGACCCATCACAAAAGTTAGCCTGGTCTTTCCGCTCAAACATATCCAAAGAATTCAACATACATTCTCCACTTTATTTTCAAGCGTTGTCACGGTTATAGTTTAACTTATATTAGGCCAATAAAACGTTCTCTATTTTGACCCAAATTATTAGAGCTTGTTAATTCACAGTATAATAGGGGACACTGAATCGCATTTTTATCTTTAGGAATATGGTACGGCTATTATTAGGCAAGGGTTTCTTGTAAATTCTACTTGTGATACGGTAATATGCTGGACAGAAGACTGACAATACAACTTCCAGTAGATCCTTTGTCAAGTATATTTCGTGAGTCTTACACCAAATCGCTCCAGTAGTAACCTTTGCATGGGCGAAACTCCTTCTCAAAATTACGCTAGTGAGGCCAAAATTTGTTTCGACAATTCTCCACAAAAGCCTATCCCAGGTTTTATATTGTAAACTCTCACAGGCAAAACTGACGCAAAACAGCATCGATGGACGTATAAAATTGGGGTTTTATCTGTTTCATATACATTTTAACATGGATTTTCTTAATATATGACACAAATAACCAAAATGATATTTGCGAATCAATGTCACGGTACAACATTATGGTGACGATTAGTTTACTTTTCGTTCAAGGTGTCACATTCAAGATAACGGTATATTTAAAAAAAAAGCAATCTAGAATGTATACGAAAAAGCCAGAAACCGGCGAAAGCCCAATTTCAAAAGTTCGTCGACCCTGTTCTACTTCACGTTTTAACCTGAACGTTTACAAAATAAACTTTGATATTTTGTTCAGAACGAAACACAGCAAACGTACCTATTACTCTATGCCACTTCAAAGCTGAACCAATCTCGGTTCTTTCAAATAACCAAACTTATATTTGCAAAAAAATAGTTTGGTTTCAATTGCCACATTTTTCTACAAGGGAAATCCAAATGCTTTATCTCAGATATGCCAGATGAAAATAGCATTTGCCATTATCACAAGCGAATGAACAAGTGTCGCATGTCAGATACTTGGTTTCCACACATGATAATAACATGTCACACACAGGATTCACAGGTGTTATGTGGATATGTTTTCCCAGCGGTGATCACAAACGTTGCCCTTACGTTGCGCATATGCTGAACAATACGAAACACACTACAATCCGTTATATTTATGTCAAATAGTTTTACTAAATGGGCACGAGTAGTACTTGCACGGCATTTATATCTACGAATGGAAAAGAATATACTTTTTTCCGAGACACAAGGCTCTATTCCAATCAAATGAAATCGATTAAATCTGTATGTGAAACCCGAAAATCATGTTGACTCATGGCGGGTCATGTCACTGTTGTGACAGAAAGAAAAACAATAGCACCACAGCTTCAAGGTTATGGAGTTGCGGCATATGGTCAGAAGCAGATGAACTAGAAGTGTGCATCAGGAGGTTAGACAGCACTAAAACTCGTCAAACAGCTTACACCACTAGACTGCTGCACAGTCTTTGCATAGGCAAGAGGAAATGCAAAGTCGGGGATTGGGGATTGTGGGTGTGACTAACTATATTCGTCTCATAGGCTAAGCATTTGAATTCCAACATCAGTTCATCTCCCGTGATGCTTCACTCGATTTGTGTTTGAATCTGTGTGAAGATGATATATACTAATATTACTGTGCAAACTACGTCACATCATGTGTTATAAGCAGGTGGGCGATGGCCAAGGCATTCTAACTAGTCTAATATAAGGATGCAGACATCTAGTTCACTTGCTTCTGATCAAGTTCATTCCGTCTGTTGGGTTCTTGTTTCGAAGCACCCGCACTGGCTGGAATCTGTTGGGGGTTTTTTTCCTGCTGTCGTGTTTCGCAATCGTTCACTGGTACTGTAAGTGATATTAGTCAGAATTAACATTCTCGTGGAAGAGCTCGCGAAATATTATATAACTGTCGTAAAAGATAAGACAATATTTTCAAAAAAGGCGATTGACAACGGAAATTTGAAAATTAATATTGTCCAGATTGCAATTTTCAGGCCCAGAAGCGCTCCAGATCACAGAATAACAATCCCTGAAATATCCAGTATAACCATATCATCTCACAAAAATCATTATAGATTACATTTCTTGCTATATATTATCATGCCCTGGGTGCCTGCCCGTGCCCAGAAATGATGGATTTACCAGCTTAGGGAGAATTAAGTCTATAAAATGGATGTAAAAAATGTCGTTACTTTTGATTTATTCCAACATCTTCAGACGACTTTGCTTATGTATTGTTACATGACTTATCCGTGGTTTGTCAATGAGAGTGTGTATAGTTTAATTTTAATAGATAA
Organism: Hanleya hanleyi; assembly: GCA_036873755.1. Taxonomy (NCBI): domain Eukaryota; kingdom Metazoa; phylum Mollusca; class Polyplacophora; order Lepidopleurida; family Hanleyidae; genus Hanleya; species Hanleya hanleyi. The sequence goes on along the minus strand of JAVTVY010023763.1, from coordinate 49,857 downwards.
CAAAAGACATCCTCTATTATTATGCAAATTAGATAGACGGCAATTTGTTTTTAATACCATCCGATGTGGATATATATGTCTATGGTCGCCTATGGTGGAAGTCTCGAAGTTCGATATATTCTTGACCTTCTTTTTGCCTCCATTTTAGAGAGGTGGTTCTCTCTCGTAGAAATAGAGTGGTTGGTGGCTTCCCTCCCCTTCTGACGTCGTGTAATAACCGTCAGCGTTGTAAGACCAACATAGTGATTCTCCTCGGGGTTCCGCGTGGTACGGTAACTTGATGGGATCTCCAGTAATTGCGTGCTCGTACGTTTCTCCCTCGCCAAGCTTGTAATACAGCACCCATTCCTTGAATTTGATTAACATTTCCGTGCCGTCGGGGGATATGTCTCCACCGACGGGATTCTTCTTGCTGGTAAAAAAGGGGAACTTGACGTCGATGGCAACGTTAACCGCCCGTCCTGTCCCCCAGTTGCCGGCCGTTGGTATGTGGGCGAAATGTGACGGTTTATCATCCTGCTTAGAGGCTACGTACAGCTCTCCATGGGGGTCAATCAACAAAGTCTCTGCGTCCTTTTTATGCCACCTACAGGAGAGAAACAAGTGGTGTAATTAATGTCGTTTAGTGAAAATCTAAGAACACGAATTTAGTCAAAAAAAAAAAAAAAAAAAAAAAAAAAGTAACAGGAACACGAGTTTAATAAAAGAGTAAGGGGAACAAGATTTTACTAAAATAGTAAGCAGAACAAAACTTTAGTGATAGAGTAAGAGGAACGCGAGTTTATCAAATGGGTAACGAGAACATGAGTTTAGTAAAGTAGAAAGAGGAAAACCAGTTAAGTAAAAGAGGAAAGAGGACATGAGATTTTGTAAAAGCGTAAGGGAACACCGCTTTAGTAGAAGAGTATGGGGAACATGAGTTTAGTAAAAGAGTAAAGGGAACACGAATTTAGTAAAGAGGAAAGCGAACACGTGTTTAGTAAAAGAGCAAGGGAACATGCGTTTAGTAAAATAGTAAGGAGAGTAAAGGGGTGCAGAGTTTTTTCCGAGTGGTGTTGAATTCTCTAAGTTGTTTTTTTCGAGCGATGTAGGATTTTCTGTGAAGTTATGAAGGTGGAAGTAACTACTGAATGTGAATTTGTCGGAATAGAAAATACATTTGATATAGAAACCAGTAGACCCATGAGTATCCCACTTTCTTATCATGGTTATACCAGAAATATCGGCATATATCTTACATTGGATCCTTGAAAACTCGAGCGATCTTGCTGTGAGATTGCTAATCAAGCCACTGTGTCTACATCAAGCAAAACGCGATAGACCAATGCAATCACAGAACGTCAAGCTGGAAAATCGGGCTGAAGCCTGGTGTGAAACGCATTTTGATTGGCTGAGTCTTCACGACTTAATTAACGGGAATTCACCATGGTGCAGTTATTCATAACTCAAGATTAATATGTACAGCTGGAAAAAGTGTAAGTAAGTTTAGAGTGAGGTATCTCATAGGCAGCCGTCATTCATAACGATTTTCCGTGCTTCTAACAGTGTTTTGAAATAACAATAGCAGACGAATATCAGGGCAATCCATACTGTAAAGGACGTCGGGTGTTTGTTTGACCCTATCCGGTTACTGGGAACCCTCGATCATTTGTTCCATTACAGCCCGAGAAGGTTCTCGTTGTGAGTAGAAACTCACAGAACATGTAAAATCATTCCATGATGTGCTGGTAAGCTTCATTCAGGTAACCGCTAATGGTGGTTTCAATGAGTGATGGTACCAGATTGCATTGCGCGGAGCAGAATACTATCGGTCAAATAGATCCTCAATGGCGAGGTTCAGTCGTCCCTTGAGAAGAATGTATCAATTTCCATACAAAGATACGGTCCCTTCGTTCCTACGCTTTCCTACGGAGTACCACTGTCACAAACCAGCCATATTGGCCGCGAAAACGTATTTTACCATTCTCCGAGTAGGGCTATTCTGACGACTTACCGGAGATCTCCATAAACCTGGCGTGATTACCTGAAGCGTTCCGCAGATTATTCATGCATTAGGACGCACTTATTGCACCTGATATCACCACAGCCTATTTTAAGCATGTTGCAAATAACCGTAAACGAACCCATAATTAAATACCAACACACTGTTACCTCGTTATATCAGGAAGATGCAATATTAGTATATAATATTTTATAATATACAGAGGAACGTCAGATTCCAAGACTTACGATGCTTAAAGATTTTGAGAAGGCTTTCGACTTTATTTCGTGGAATTTTCTACATAATGTATTAGATTTCGTCAAATCTGGTCCATCGATACAACATTGGATTCGGGTATTTTATAGAAACATTAAATCAGCAGTAAATAAATGAGGGAATCTTTCGGCTTTTTGATGTTTGTAGGGGTGCAGACAGGGAGACCCTCTTTCGCCTTGTCTTTTTATCTGATGTTCCGAAATTTTGGCAATGAAAATTAGAAGTAACAATGACATAAAGAGAATAAATGTTGGCGACGTGGAATTAAAAATATCACAATTTGCAGATGATACTCCACTCCTGTTAGATGCGTCAGATAAATTCTTGAAAGAAGCACTTAACGATATAGATACATTTGGAAAAATATATGGTTTCAAAATTAACTTTGCGAAAACTCAAGTTATTTGGATAGGAAAAATGAACTACAGCCAGATGGAAATGTGTGAGAATTGAAATCTACAATGGGGTGAGGACAAATTTGAGTTGTTGGGAATTGATTTCGGTATAATCTTAGCAAAGATAGGGGAGAGTGGGCACATATGGGACAGAGGAGACTTGGGACACCCCTTATTTGGTACCCTTGTGGGAGCCACTGGAGACTGAGCTGGGGCTGTTTGGTTTTCATACCGCCTCCCACATTCACCATTCTGGTGTTTTCTGGAATCGAAGTGAGTAAATCTTTCTTTTTATATTTTTTAACTGAAAAGCTAGATTTTGGAGGCGACGCCCATTTGTTCATACGGTGCAATATAAGGTATATGATACCGATATCTTGGCACAGGATTGTCTTTTATATTGTCACACATGACACTGAATTTGTGAGGGCATGGACAGTTGAGCAACAAATCGCCATTTTTCTAAGTTGGACCTCCTGGGGAGATTTGGGACACAGTATCTCTTTAAGAGTGTCCTATCTCTCCCTGCACTTTCGAAGAATATTGCGATATGCATGGTATTACTTTCTGTCGGCAAAGTGATAATGTTTTAGGAAGTTCAAATTTCCCTGTTAGAGCCATTATTTCTTCCAAATAAAAAAGTTAGTTTGATTGGATTTAAGTCTTTACATGGGTTGTCCCATATCTCCCAACTCCTTGTCTCATGTCTCCCGACACTGTCCCAAGTCACCCCCAAAATACGCTGAAATGAATTCGTCTCCACATCATAACACACTCGGTTTGGTGTCTGGGCACCCAGATGGATATCTGTTTTGGATACTGGTATAACTACTTAGCAATGGAAACGGATGGATATATAAGTTAAATTCCACATTGACAGAATGGTTTCAATATAGGATTAATCATTTTGCTTTGGCGACAAAAACATTTCTCTATAAGATAAAATAAAACACTCGCCGTTATTTATTTTTTGTAAAAACTATGACAAAACTATCACTCATATTTTTTGGGAGTGTGTGAAAGTTGTCTATCCGAGAGCACGTTTGCTTTCAATAAACATATGTTTCAAACAACAAATAAAAATTACTATTCTATTAACCTTGAAGCATTATTAATATTCTATAGTTTTTTTTATAGATTGGAGATTTCCATATCTTTTGATTTGTCTCCGTATCTTCTGATTGGTGTACTTATATGGCTCAAATTGAGATTTTATTCGTGTTATAAGTGTACGCGAAGGGTATCTGGCAACCCTGGCCACGTGGGTGTGTAAGAGAAGGCACTTTCAGTGAGGGTAACAATCGGTGAAGCGCCCGTTCACAGACCCTGTTAGGAAAGAGGAAATGGGGATTTGGTTTAATGTCACACTCAAGGTTATTTCACTCATATGGTGAGAGCCAGTTTGGATGGTGGGGGAAGCCGGAGTATCCAGAGAGAAACACGCTCGTCGGCGAGTAGCCTAGCTGGCAAACGTTCAGCTGGGCTCAAACCCGTGCCGGTTTAGCGGCGTGGGGCTAGCTAGGGAAAGGAGAAGAGGTTAGGGCGAGGGTTTCATTCTCTGAAAGGCTCGTTTACTTACTCGAATAAAAGCGTAGAGTCGAGGCTCAACGTTTGGTCTCTTATCACTGTCGGTTCTCGGACCCTGTATATCCTTCTTGTGAAGTTGAAAGTAGCCTCGTCCCCGATGTCTCCGACATAGATACATAACTCCGAGCCACAGTGACCCACGGCTATGTCCTCCCAGTCATGGTTTATAGCTCCTGACAGTTGAAATACATGTACACTAAAATTATGTCAACCCCACGGAATGTGATGAAGCACATTCCTCATCAAATACAACGTGGATACGCTCATACTATTCAGCTTGTATCACTGACGTCTCTACTCTCCTTGTTCCCCAAGAGAGTGGGAACGTCAGTGATACAAGCTGTTTATCAGCGTACAACGTGGAGTGTGTGATTGAATAATAACAGGACTCAAGTGTTTCCATGATATCGACACAATTCAACAGCGATGGTTTCATGTACCAATCACAGAACGTTTAAATTAATTGGTTAAATAGTAAACCCTCAGACGAAGTAAAGGTCAAATGAAAGACAAATTTCAACTGTATCCAAATATATTTTTACTTCATTTATGTGATTTTTTTCTAAACGGATAAAAAGTACTTGACTTTTTGTGTGGTAACACGTAAGTGCCAAGTCAATATATCTTTTAATGCAGTGTGACATCACCGGGCATAAAGATGATCGCAACAGACCACCATGCATACAATCCATTGCTTTATTTGCCGTTTACTCCGTGTAACGAAATCATAAAAACTGACAAAAATTAATTTGATGGAAACTTTACCTGAGGGTTTACGATCACTTTAAATGTAATATCCATTTCAATTGGCTGATGCAAAGGCCTAACATAATTTGAGAGTCTAACACGAGTACCAGTGTGGAGGATATAATGTCCGGTGGCTAAGAGTGTCCGCCTCCTATCTTTTAACCCAGCTAGAACACATTTATCCATATTGGGGATAAGTGTCCGTCCTTGGTTGCAATAGAAAAGGATATGAAAAGGGACACTAATGACCAGGACATTCTTAGCCATCACACCGGTACTCGATTCCTTTTCCGTTTCCAGGGATGTAATTCACTAAGACCGCAGACAAGCAGTGCCGAACTCTGTGAGATTCATTATGTCGCCCTTGGTTGGACTGTAATTATTTCCAACCATATAATAAGATAGGAAGGCTATTCAACGTACTGTCGAAAATTCAACAAGTGAGAACCGATGGATATTACCGATAGCTATAGATCTGCACAGTTGCCTTCTGTGGGAACAGTAATAGTTAAATTGTAAGGAAAACTCGGTGATCAGGTGACCGTAAAATGAAGAGAAGGTTATCAAGCTATGGGTGTTTAATCTGAGAAGTTCAATTCTGTGTTGGGATAATTTGAACGTGCCAAAGTTTTAGTCCGTTGTCTGGCGTCATTGGAGAGAGGGGGAGGGGGGAGGGGACGAGGAGTGAATAAAGACTATCACCTGCAATTGTCAGAGTTGCACGAAGGGCTCCGGAATTACCGTCGATAGCGTATACGTGGTTAACACCACCGTGGTCGTTATGAGTATAGAGGATGCCAGGGTGTTTTCGGCTGGCGGCAAGTCCTGAAGCTTCTGGTATCTGTGGACTAGTGACGTTTCCTCGGTTGATGGCTTGACTGAATGACGGTGCTAAAACAGAAAATATCTCGAGCAGTTGCATTTTGAGTCAGTTCTTTGTAACACCATGAAGAAAGTGATGTTATGGAGATTAAATTCAACTATGGTCGTGTATCTCTCTATGACATGGCGGAGCATTGGACGCCGAGCAATAAGAATTGTTAATACAAGTATGTTGAAACCATATGTGGTGCAGGATCAGCGTTGGTGTCCGACATATATGTGTCAAACTGACATGGACCGAACATTCAATCCCAAGATGCAACCATAGAAGAAGGCATTGTTAACCCTAGCTGGCATGGGGCCGGGGCAATATTTCTTGGCCATCAAATTTTTTTCAGTGATATCGCGACAATCCAGTCATATGATTATCCTGACACCGTGTCAGCCAGTCCTTCATATATGCTCTTCATTTCTCAGCGCCAAACGAGGAGATACCATCCTCCATAATGTAGGTTTGTATACTCCGTACAAGCCCTGCACACGGATTAGATTCAGATTCAGATTCATTTATTGTACCGAAATATACAGGCCTATATGAGACAAGGTACAAACAATAACTATTATGGCAGTACAGTTATTACTCGAACAATCCATTTAAAACAACGGCCAATGAATGGACGGCGTTAGGGCGTGTTTCGCCGTGTTCACAGACTAGCCCACCTTATAATGAGAATACCTTATTGAACGGTCTCTTTGATGTAATCAGGAAAATGACACGTGGGCGTCGCTCCAGTCTCAGCTATCACGGCTACGTGCGATTGAGTTCAAACGGGATGAAATAAATGACACATTGCCCCGTTTCTAATTTTCTCAAATATGGGTATATCCGGAAAGGTCGTGAATGATGGGAAGATACAAGTTCCATTTGGTGTGACTCGACCCGGGGGCGAACCTGGATCCTGTCGCTTGCGGTTCGAGCGCATTATCATAAGGTCGCCGCAATGCGATGCGGGACCTTTCATACGGGAGCATAATATCGTACATCCTCGCCAACACCAGGGATATCTGCTAAAGATCAGATCTATTACAATATGTAATTTGACGTTGCAACTCTCGTTGTTTCGTGTGACCTATTGTGGACATCTTGAAATATGTTTACTGGACCAAGATAGGTCTATACTCACCCGCTGAGTCGATAATCGACACAAATACCAATGGGGAAATTATGACGAGAAGAAATGCACGGGTGGACGGTGACGCCATATTTCTTCTGTCATATAGAATGGATAAGAACAGTTCGTGTTATGATAGCCCAACGAGTGCTGAACACTGTGAGCATAACAGCAGTGAAATTCGCAAGGCACATCGACCAGCTGACCTAATGTGTATATCAGTCCTACCTCAGGTTTGACCTCAGATAAAAGTTACTATTTTTCATCAATGACATTTATGAAAATAAATGGTTTACTTTACGTTCTGTTTCTGAGAGACGGCTGTGAAGGCATGGGGTCAAATAACAATGAATCAAGATGAATAGGCATAAACCAGCTATATGATATTTGGTGATTCATTTATTTTATTTCATTAGAATATGTACTTGTGAAACCTCAGTTGTGGAGCAAAGACTCTTTCAAAGGAGTCCGTGTCCACACATCAACATCGAAAATGGTGGCGATCTGATCAGTGTCATGGTGGAATAGTCTCAGAAGAGAGAGTGAAAGGACAAGACGGTCTTTGATCTATATGTACTTAGCAAACGGTCTCTTCCAGTAAAGTTCTGGTCATGACATCACAGTTCTATATTCATTTGCGGTGGAACGTCATAAGGTGACATGAAATCACAGGAGGATTCACCCTCGGTATCTTTGTTCTGAGAAAACAGAAGGCAGTCCTCCTAGTTTGAGAGAAACCGGCCGGATCGTGTCTCGGATAGGCTCAGAATTCATCATTGTATTGCCCTATCAGACAACAGACACCGTACTGGTATATCTATACACCCACACCTATCCCTCGCCTCCTCACGCCTGCACTCTACAAGTCTTGTTCACTGACGATAATGTTATGGTACAGTGTATAGAGCCTACTGGGGCCAGAATCCATCATTGTATTGTCCTATCAGACAACAGACACTATACTGGTATATCTATACACCCACACCTATCCCTCGCCTCCTCACACCTGCACTCTACAAGTCTTGAACACTGACGATAATGTCATGGTACAGTGTATAGAGCCTAATGGAGCCAGAATTCATCATTGTATTGTCCTATCAGACAACAGACACCGTACTGGTATATCTATACACCCACACCTATCCCTCGCCTCCTCACGCCTGCACTCTACAAGTCTTGTTCACTGACGATAATGTTATGGTACAGTGTATAGAGCCTAATGGAGCCAGAATTCATCATTGTATTGTCCTATCAGACAACAGACACCGTACTGGTATATCTATACACCCACACCTATCCCTCGCCTCCTCGCACCTGCACTCTACAAGTCTTGAACACTGACGATAATGTCATGGTACAGTGTATAGAGCCTAATGGAGCCAGAATTCATCATTGTATTGTCCTATCAGACAACAGACACCGTACTGGTATATCTATACACCCACACCTATCCCTCGCCTCCTCACGCCTGCACTCTACAAGTCTTGTTCACTGACGATAATGATATGGTACAGTGTATAGAGCCTACTGGGGCCAGAATTCATCAACTGGGTATGGGGATTCCTCAGGCGCATGCCAACTGGTGTTGGGAGGCATAGAGAAGTGAGGTTGTGTGACTTGGGTAGTGTGGAATACCAATAGTATTTCCCCAATCATTACTGGAAAGGGTATACTTTAGGGTATGGTCGATTTTAGTACGAAGAAAATATTTTTCTGATGGAGGCTGGAATTTTTATTGGCGGCGACTGGCTTAAAGATTTGAAGCTTGTACAATCTCAATCAATCAAACTGATTCAACTCTGGAAATCTTGAGTAAATCTTATTCCTCATATTTCGATCCTTAAAAACAAGTCGGAACATTTGAGCAGACAATGCGATCGTAACTGTCGACAATGTCAATATTGTGCACATCGCCATGTTAAAGAACGACATTGCGATATTAAGGGTCGTTGCGATGTTAAGGGCTGATACAGTGCAAAATGTCAATATTTTGTCCATTTCGTTGTTAAAGTGATCGTAAACTCTCAAGTAAAGTTTCCATCAAATGAAAGACCATTGCGAACAGTGTCAGAAAATATTTATTGTAATTTTTTACGATTATTTACACAGAGTAAACTGCAAATAAAGCATGGTTTCTATGTTGGTCTGTTGCAATCATATCTAGGTTCAGTGACGTCACACTGCCTTAATACATATATTTCAAACTGTGTATGCACTTTTCAATGCTTGATTCAAGCTTAAGGTGTGTATACTTTGAGTTTCAACACAGACTCACTGTTCCAAATTGCATGTTTCACCAAAATCGGGGAGACGGTAACTCATAAGTGTCAAGTCAATTTGAATCTTGCATTTAATTTCCACGGTTTTGGTGAAACATGCACATTGGAACTGTGAGTATGTGTTGAAACACACAGTATACACACCTTAAGCTTGAATCAAGCATTGGAAAGTGCATACACAGTTTGAAATATATGTATTAAGGCAGTGTGACGTCACTGGACCTAGATATGATTGCAACAGACCACCATAGAATACCATGCTTTATGCAGTTTACTCTGTGTAAAAAAAATCGTAAAAAATTAAAATAAATATTTTCCGACACTGTTCGCAATGGTCTTTCATTTGATGGAAACTTTACTTGAGGAATTACGATCACTTTAAGGATCAGATATTTCATTTTATTATTTAAATTTCTGAGTTTTCCCCCCAAAAGTGCATGTTAAATTATAGTAAATAATAATCTGATAATAAATAAAATAAAATTAGTCTTTGCCCACTTTTCTTCGCGGAAAAGCAGGAATTTGGAAGAAAGATGACGAAAACATCACTTTTCTGGTACCCCCCACATGGCCGCCATTTTGAATTTACCCATGATCCCCTAATCGGGAGGTTATGCAAATAGGTTCAACATGACCCCAACAGGATAAACCACAAAGTTGCGTTTTGGTTCCCTAGGCCCGGTAGGGTTAAGATCGCACACACGATGTTAATGATCACTGCGAAGGGCTTTTACATGCAGTGCTGCCAAAAAGATGCAAAAGTTTGCGCTGCATTTGCACTGAGAAATGGTGACGGGGAGTCTGAAATGGGCTGTTACGGCCACGAGCCTCTGGTTGAAAGGATGTGCTTTGCTGTTGACCGGTCTCGTCTGACCCGCGGCGGTCAGGTGGTTCGTTCACGGATTATCGATTTGTATTATTGGTCCATTATCCCATGTCCACTTTCAGGATCGAACCAAAACCCACGGTATAGAAAAATTTCATAGTGATTTTCTTTTAGACAATATCCTTCTAGGGTGTGTGGGCAGTCTGAAACATGAGTAGGTAATGTGCTACAGGCATTTATAACGGATCAGGGAACTTGTCAAACACCCCGAAAATTACGGACTAGAGTAACATATGACAACATATTTCCACTTCTGCTGCTTTTTATGTTACAAGGAAGGTATCACTATGACGGTATGTGTATGGATTTTCGTCACGTTCCAGATCCGCTATAATTGCCTCTATTAAATTACCTACCCATGTTTCAGATTGGCCACCCACTTTATAAGGAAGCGTCTTTGTATGGTCTAACAGAAAATCACTGTGAAAATTTTCTATTCCGCGGATTGAGGTTCATTCTAAAATAAACCCTTCCTATGATGGCCGAGAAGGGACATCGCTGTATTGTGTTATGAATCACGAAGGCAGGATGCGAAGTCGCGAAGGCAGGATGCGAAGTGGCGAAGCCAGGATGCGAAGAACGAAGGCAGGATGCGAAGCGCGAAGTCAGGATGCGAAGGCAGGATGCGAAGTGCGAAGCGCGAAGTCAAGATGCGAAGTCAGGATGCGAAGCGGGAAGTCAGGATGCGAAGTCGCGAAGGCAGGATGCGAAGTCGCGAGGCCAGGATGCGAAGCCAGGATGCGAAATCAAAACATGCAGCCGAAGTCAGGATGCGAAATCAAAACAATGCGAAGCGCGAAGCCAGGATGCGAAGTGGCGAAGCCAGGATGCGAAGTGGCGAAGCCAGGATGCGAAGCGCGAAGTCAGGATGCGAAATCAAAACAATACAATGCAAAGTCTGGAAGCGGAGCGCGAAGTCAGGATGCGAAGTCAGGATGCGCAGCGCGAAGTCAGGATGCGAAATCAAAACAATGCGGAGCACGAAGTCAGGATGCGAAATCAAAACAATGCGGAGCGCGAGGTGAGGATGCGAAATCAAAACAATGCGGGGCGCGAAGTCAGGAAGCGAAATCAAAACATCAGCATTGCTCATGATCCTATCAAAACGAGGCCGGTTTGTAGCCCTGCTTCCTAATATGCATTGTAGGGGCAATTGAAGATTATTGCTGGTTGTTGTTATCACATCAACGGAGGAAATAAAATTATTCTGGTGTGTACCTTTGCTTTGCATTACTGATGTTTTATAGAAATTCACAAATGGTATTTTGAATATTTTCAGATCTGGCGTTTCGGGAATGATTAAAACCGACCCAAATAATTGATAATTAATACTGAAGCGCTCAAAGCTTTCGTAAGACTCTAAGTTAGCCTGGTGACTGTTCAGGTTGACATTTTTATTCCAATCTTGCAAAATTTCCAGTTAGCCTGGTGTGTGAATGGGCCATACCATCTAGGAATAATTGAGAATTATTGCTTACCAGATAAATTGATCTCTATATATAGTGTATATAGTGTAATTTTCCATGCTTGACAAACACGGGCTCTCGCTTTAAAATATGGCCATGTATGAGTATTATAGTAAGCTATATGATAATTTAGTGATTCTAAAAAAAAAATAGAAATTTTAAAATTGAAAAAAATTAATATTTAAAATTGAAAAAGCAATTTAAATTAATTTTTTTTTAAAATATATCTCTGACACAACAGGGCTACTTAACCCTGTGTCCGAAACGATCCGGGCCAATTCTAAGATGGTGGTTTGTACAAAGGAGACAAAGGAGGGTTTTTGCCCACAGCCAGCCGACTCATAGGAATGTACATTTCTTCTCTCCATCTGTCAATCACAATGCAATGTACAACTTGTCGTCGGCGGCAACTGTCAATCAACGGAGCGACTGATCGTTCGATTTCAACGTTTGACTAGCCCGTAATGTCCACACGGTATCGTGTCATCGGTAATCAATATTTATTTTACTGTTAATTGGTTCATAATCATAGCCTAAAATCTTATTTCAGATATACTGAATGCAATTTTTTTTCACAAAAATGAAAAAGATTGAAATAACTTGTCGACGTCACACATGTTGCCCTCCTGGGATTCGAACTAGGTAAAAGAAAATTTCGAGGCGTTTGTGATCCAACGTGCGTATCCACTACACCACGACATACGAACAACTGTAACAGGCTATTTTGCCACTTTATTCTACTTACGAAAACTTCAAACGTTATGAATCATAACTTTTCATTTTTTAGTATCAAGGACTCCTTGGACCAAAAAGATCTTCCAGCAGTGGGGATATAATGTTACCACACAACACCAGTTTAAATGGCGTTTTGGTCCAAGGGGTCCTTCGCGTCTAAATGCGTGTCTGAAGGACTCGATTTAGACCCATTTTTCACGAAATAGCACAAGCTGTGGATTTCAGTTTCATGTGATAACTATGTAACGAAAGTGCAGAATGACAACGACCCCTTGGGATCCCCTTTAATAAATCACAGTTTCTGATTGACATGTGACTATATGTGAAATCCAAAGTGACACTGTGTTTATGTGTGCGGTTCACTTACCTGATGGAATCCAACGCTGTAATTTTCCTAGAATGAACTATAATAATCCGGGAGACAGACAATGCCTCGAAATCCCGGTGAAGTTATCTCAAACGATCAGTTGGGACGGTGAAAGGGGCCCTGGTGGACCTCGCTTGCTTCGCTGTAGATGACGTCAGTCAGGAATCCGGAAGTCAACAATGAAGAATATGCAGATGAGGAATAGTGAACTTTGCGGTCGTGGTATGAATTAACTAGAGAGAGTTGGAAGCTGAGATTTACCAGTTACGTCCGTTATGAATTATGGTTTGTTCCTCCATAGCCATATTTATCCAGCGAAGTCCAGATAAACTGATCGGGTAGTCTGGTGGCTTAAGGTCAAGATCGTGACCGACTGGAATAAAGCACCATATTTTGCACAGAGGCTCATTTGGGCATAAGGAATGATCTCAGAAGGGGTGCCCGTTTCTACAGGAGATGTAAGGTCCTTAATTTGCATAAATCCAATATGGCCGCCATAATATATACAGTAGCCTCCTGTTGGCGACTATTTGACAACTTGAATCGCTTTTATACGCGAGATTGCTTTTCTACGAGCATGACTGACTCAACACGAAAATAATAACGATAAATGGAAACTTTATTACACATTGAATATCCAATATGGCTGCTACCGCGTCACCACTAATGGTATTATTGACATACACATGTATGTGTGTTTGTATACATGCTAATATATATCGTATATATACATTGTATCTATAAAGGCTCCATCGAGAGGTTTCTGTACATGTAGCTCTGCTGTGATTGACTCAAGCAAGCACGCATGAATGTTATTGGCTATTTTCTTTTCTATAGATATCCAATATGGCCACCAGCATCGCATCCTCAATGCTGATTATCGGTACTAAAACAAATCTGGATGAAACTTATGTTATCGTACATGCCACGGTTGTGAACTACATCAAATGTTGCCTATTGGATTCTTCCCGGCTCCTTACATGTAAATTAGCATGTGTAAATCCAGCGGCAAAGGAAGTTACTCTTCCAACACCAGTAAACCCGATCTGGCTAAAAACTGTGCTAGGTAACTACCCTGAGGTGGATTTACATGTTTCAAGTTTCACAAACGGTTTCGACATTGGGCACTCGAGAAACTATGCTTTTAACGTCACGCGTAATCGTTCATCTGCTATGCACAACTCTGCTATCGTAGACGCTAGATTAGACAAAGAGTTGTCGAAAGGTCGAGTTGCTGGCCCCTTCTCGCCTCCTCCTTTCGGCAATATGGTTGGCTCTACTTTAGGCTTAGTCCCCCAAAAATACCTAAAACTTTTAGGGGCTCTCGGTGGCCGAGTTGTCTAAGGAGCATCGCTGATGATCGCTAACCTCGCACCGCTTAACCGGCACGAGTTCGCTGGTGCATTGTGAAATCTTGCCAGTTACTTGCCGAGGGGCCGGGGGTGGTTCTCTTCAGGTATTCCAGCTTCCTCCTCCATTGAAACTGGCTGTCACCATGATGTGAGTAAAATAACCTTGAGTGTGACATTATACCAAATCCCCCCTAATACTTTTAGGTTGATACACGATTTATTTACCCTGGAAAATCTGCCTGGTCTATTAACGGTGCGATTTCACAGAATCTGCGATATGATGGCAAAAATCTATTTAGATGATACCTTCCGCATCATACATATCGAGTCAGCGATTTACCCCTTATTCGGGTTTACCTGGGGCGACAAGCATTTTTATGACCGGCGCCTCTCGATGGTTCTCTTGTCAAACTGCAGTCTGTCATTGGCTTGCTCAATTTTGCCTGTAAAGTCGTGATGTCTGGCAGGGCATTTCTCCGCTGCCTGATAGACTTTAACAAAAGGTGTATCACAGACTCACCATCACATCCACTTGAATAAAGCTAGAGTCTATATTAACACCTGGCTTATATTCCTGGGGCCCTCGGGGGCTGAGTGGTAAAAGGCATTTCGCTGGTGATCGCTAGCCTCACATCACTGAACCGGTCAGTTACTTGCCGGCAGGCGGTGGTTCTCTCTTTGTACTCCAGCTTCTTCCACCATTCAAAATGACTGTCACCATATGAGTGAAATAACTTTGAGTGTGACATTAAACCAAAATCCCCCTCCCTCCTGGAGTCTTTCAATGAAATGTTAACATTCTTTCTCCAAATCGGGTATCCACTGATGTGATCAAACCAGATCAAACTGTTTTCCGACGCTGGTGGTACCCTGGGTTTGGTGGCTGTTTTTGGTTCCTCGTTGATAGACCAAGAGTGGTCAGGACATCTTGCCCACTTACATATCACGGTCAAGAAGTTGTTCCCCAACGTGCTTGCCGTGGAAATTTGGGGTTACAAACTGGCAAATCATAACACTCTCTTTCTTTGTGAAAATATGGCTGTGGTTGAAAAATCAATCACCAGTCTTTCATTGCTGATGAAATTAGTGTGTCAGTTAGTAGTTGCCTGCCTTCGACATAACATTCTGTTCAGATAAAAACATATTTCGGAACAATCTAACGTTATTCCTAACAAGCTCACGCGGTTACAATTTCAGGAAGCGCCTTCTCCTGTCCCTTGGCTCAACCGCTCTTCGCACCTAATATTTTGTCTGTTGCTGACTGTGTGAAGAAAACAGAGTTCTTCTGACGGCGTCTCTTGCTGAATTTCCCTAAACAAGCACGCGCATGACAAGTAGAGATTTCCTCAATAACAGTGGTCAGTGTACTAGCAATACATTCCCCATCTCATCGGCATAGTTGGTTTCCTTCAAAGCATTCTTGTATTTCCACAAGTATGCACCCTCCACGGCTTTTACATTCGTATCGGCTATCAGTAAGTTATGAGCACAATTTGGCTTCAGTAAACGACCCTGTTCGGTTATTCCTTGCCAAAAAGCTACTTACAGGCATGTAAAAATTACACGGTTAGCCGGATACCGGGCTGCCCATAAATAAGGATACCCTCCATAAGATATTTGATGCTATACCCCACATTGTATCCATGTAATTCTTTTACGAGCAATGTTCTTGGTAGCATTTCATGCATTCTTATGAATCAGTGAATTGGAAGTTCTTTCAGGACATGACAGCAATAGCAATCTTCTTTAATACATGCAACGACGTTTCTTTCTTCGACCAATCTGACCCGTTACAAGGCATGATCATCATTATCCGCGAATTCAAGCACAACATATTCCATAAACCAGTTCATTTGTTTATATCATTGTATACTGATAATATTAGATATTTTCTAGTTCGAGTAATCTGTGCTTATTTTCGGTTATATATTCCACATCCGAGGACGGGTCCCTGGGCCCTCTTTAATAGGCCATAGTGTTAGCATTGGCGCCGCCACTTCATCTTCATCTTCAGAATTCCGTATAACTGATTCAAAAATGTGTGGGTGGAAGTCTAACGCTATGTTAGAATGACACATTTCACTTGGTAGCTATTCATTGTTCAGTCACGGGCTGTATTGTATGGTAGCGCCAACGAACTTAATGCATAAATAAGGATCTGGTCCAACTTGACCCAGTCTGGCAAAGGTCCATCAGGGGCGCCCGTGCCATCTGAGTCAATTATGTATGATTATTTTCTAGTTTTTACGGTATAGTCCACACCAAAAATACAATTAAAAAAAATATTTCAAAATTTCGGATCGAAAATTATGTTCTGACGTAGCTGTAACGTCATTATGGCGACCATCTTGGATTATTTTGTATTTCTCGCTAGAGCTTGGCCAACACTATTAATGTGGCAATTTTCAGACTCCTACCCCAAAGGATAGCGAATATATGATGGTTTGAAAATCGTTATAACCATAATTGCCATTAAAAATGGATAAAAATTGCCATTTATTGGCCCAAAATCATCCCGGACCCCTAATGAGCTACAAATTGCCCGTGGGCCTCGAAATCGGGGGCACCCCTTCTGATATTGATCTCGGTGCCTGTGACGACACGTGTGCCAAATTTGGTGCTTTATTCCACTCTGTCACGATAAAGTGAAAATCTGGCCTTAAGCCACCGGACTAGGGGGGAAGTGTGCTTCTTTGACAATAAAGAGGGCGCTGGCATCGTCGACTTGTTTCTACCTTTATCTGCAGGAGAACGTTCTGTTCCTACCTTTATCCACAGAAGAGCGGTAGCCCTATATAAGCCGGACTCCCGCTGAAACGACAGAGACCAGCAGAAACTTCGAGGTGAGAGCACACGCACGATTTATCGGGGAGAAGAAATCCAATACATTGCCGGGCCGGGACCAGGCCGCCGAATTGGAGAAGTGCCGCCGCCGAATTTGTGCCTCCGCCGGGCCGCGACCAGGCCGCCGAATTGAAGAAGTGCCGCCGCCGCCGAATCCTATAACATCATTGCATACATTTACACTCACTTACAATCACACGTCCGGGCTGTGTTTACTCTACTTCGATCTCTACCTATCTCAACCGTATCGCACAGTTGTGTGGGTATTGCGCTGGGAGTTAGAGTATAGACCCTTATCGTCAATGGTTATTCCTAATCTCTACTGTACGGTAGTGCAGGCTCAGCTCTGGGAATTAACTAACGGCGTTAGTGTTGATAGCTTGGCCATACCTTTATGGTATCGATTACGCTGTATCCGGTAGGAGACGCTCGTCTCTGTGAAGAGGGTACAGCTAGGCAAATCATACACAGTTCCTACCTAAACAATTCTTCATGCACACACGTACTTAAATACACAACGTACAGGTTGAAATCTATTCACGCTCACCCCCACAAGCTATAGGTTCGAGCCTATAGCTTGATAAATATACATCTACCCAGTCAATCGTACGATAAACGATTATCCATTCACGCCTCCATAAGCATAGTCTCTCACCACCCTGTACATACATTGAGTAATTCACGGCCAATCATACTGTCTCATACAGTAGTATATAAAGGGGGAATCCTTGACCAGATGCCCATCTATTGCGGATGACCATACAGTAGTATAGAGAGAGGGTTCCTATACCAGCTGACCATACAGTAGTATAGAAGGAGCGTTCCCATACCAGTTGACCATACAGTAGTATAGAGAGCGGGTGCCGATTCCAGGTGCCCATACAGTAGTATAGGAAGAGGGTTACTAGACCAGGTGCCTACCCATCCACCGTGTGTTATCGATGTCCGATCCTATGTGGACCGTGTAGCCGTGAACTCTAGCCTTGATGATTCATCCTTGGAGCCGGGCCGCGGAGTGAGTCGCCGTGAGCGGGGTCGCTGAAGCCTGGGGTGTATTCCTACGAGGGGTGCCGTCTGCTGCTGTGGTGAGCCGTGCAGTTGAATAGTCCTGTGGTGTTACAGAGAGACGGGCCGGTGCCGTAGAAGCCTTTGTACTGTGATAGTACTGTCGTGCCCAGGCCGTCCGCGTCCATTGACGGTTATCAACGCTTAGAGGGGCCTAGTCGTGTAAGACGAGACACGACGACGACGAGAAGTCCATACCACCCGAGGGAAGAAGACCGGGGGAAGGAAGACACACGTCGGACATAACCACGGAGGGGCCTAGTCGTGTAAGACGAGACACGACGCAGTGTTCATCCATACGGGAGTGAACGAAGACCTGGGGAAGGAAGACAGACGCTGGACCTTACCACGTATATCTGGGGAAGGACGATAGACGCCGGATCCTACTGCAAAGCCCTGGGGAAGGAAGATAGAAACAGGACCCATCCATGAGAGAACCGGTCGTGACCAGACTGTGGCTGTGACCAGGCCTGCTCGCGAAATAGCTAGGGCTATCTATTTTGTATATATTTTCTATTGAACTTCGGTTAATGATAACCATAAGAGTACAGATAATTCATAGAGTAGGGATCTTCTTTGCAGGGATTGTACGCTACCACGATTTGAATCCTGTATACCTGCTCAAAGAATTATATGTCAGTATTGCATTAATTTGCTTTGGTTGTCATTACAGGTCTTCCTTTCCAACCTCCTTGATCCAGACAAGGTGACAGGTTGAATCGAACTCCCTCGTTGGCCAGGATCAGTGCCCGAGTGCGTTCCCAGTAGCCTGACAGTTTGTCTTGGGGACCCTGCGCACTCTGTGGATCTGAAACATCCATTATCCCACGTATAGAAGTAAAAACGTTTCAACTATAATCATAACGCAATCGCACTAAAACTGTCACATATTGTGTACTTATATTTTCTCTTGCCGTTACATTAAAACATAAGTATTTTAGGACATTTTATTTTTTCGATTTCAACCGCACCACGTATAGGCCAAAATCACGCCTTATCGTACCATCACCTTTAGGATTGATGATATAAAATGTGAAATCAAGGATCAATATTTCCATACATCCTTATTATATGCTAATAAATATATACACACGGAAACAGATAGACTATTAACAAGCAGTAAGATAATTAGCTATTAGTTTGGGGCTATTGTCTAAAACTCGTATGCTCGTCACTCCATGCCAAAAGTCTACGTTCAGGGCAATATCGTAATTCGCGAACATTAGGCTGGTTAAAAAAGTTTCCTGTTTAGCATCACTGCCCGCTCCGAAATATTCGGCCGCCCCAATTTTTTTTATTTTTATTCTTTTTTTCCTCCTCATCTTTGGAATCGACGCTTCAAGACCGAAGTCAAGCGACTTAGAAGTAGATATCTCAATAAATGTACACTAAAATTTAATGAAACTAGATCCAGATACAAGCCAAACGATTTTTCTGTTCAATAAACTAGTTACATCATTCATCCGACGATGCATATAGTTTGGAGTCCGAAGTCGAGATTGTCAAGGCCGAGGCCGCCAAACAGTGCCAATTTATTGTTTCTCTGTTTACGTCAACCCTTTGGAATATAAGCATAAACAAAGAGATATTCTTGTCTATTCTATATGGTACAAATCGGCCGTGTTCTAATTCATTTCCAGAATTCCCCTTCAGTGTCCACCACAGAAACAGCCAAATCAAATAGTTCGATAAAACAGGCTTTGGGTGTGCATTTAAAACTTGCACAGTTATAAACCAGAATTGAAAATACACAAATTGATATATATTTGTTCAAATATTATTCGAAATTCAAAACCATCTATCACTGAGTGATAATATCGCATGGTATCATAACGGCTCTCGGAAACGGTCTCAATCCCGCTAAGAACGCATGTCGCTCTCGCAACGGTCCTTTTCAGGGCCATCCAAAAGTTACCGTCATCCCTCGAGGTGTAGGCCTATCGGCTCTGCAAAATCATGATCATCGACATGGATCGCTCAGCCTCATTATGGAATCACAACATACCCTAATTAACAAATTTAATAATAAAATTTTGACAAAAATTTACGTGGAGGGTGTTCGTAGGCTATATCACGTTATTTAGTTCAAGTGTCATTTTCCGCCGCCAAACTGTCACACTAAAATACCACGTGGGAGATAGCCGGATGCCATGGGAATTGGCTCATTTATGTTTGAATAAGAGTAACTGGGTTACCCGTTTTCAAGATATATTATTGCTGGTTGTGAGTTCTCACAAATATAGTGAAGACAGAAAATCATCTCTTGATAAAATAACAAAAATCCATAAAAACGAGGCAATGTTTTGGGATTTTATTTTTAACATCATTTTTAACATCATGCTAAACAGGAAATTAATTTTAACCAGCCTTGGGATGATCTGTTCAACCTGAAATGTACGAGACTATTCCTGCGAGATTGTTAGCACTTCGTTGGTTAGCATAATGTTATTAATACTGCCATTTTGATCTGCTTAGCAATTTATCTGGTAAGCAATAATTCTCAATTGTTTTTAGATGGTCTGGCCCATTCACACACCAGACTAACTGGAAATTTTGTAAGATTGGAATAAAAATGTCAACCTGAGCAGTAACCAGGCTAATTAGAGTCTTACGAAAGCTTTGAGCCCTTCAGTATTAATTATCAATTATTCGGGTCGGTTTTAATCATCCCCGAAACGCCAGATCTGAAAATATTCAAAATATCATTTGTGAATTTCTATAAAACATCAGTAATGCAAAGCAAAGGTACACATCAGAATAATTTTACTTCCTCCGTTGATGTGATAACAACCAGCAATAATCTTCAATTGCCCCTACAATGCATATTAGGAATCAGGGCTACAAACCGGCCTCGTTTTGATAGGATCATGAGCAATGCTGATGTTTTGATTTCGCATCCTGACTTCGCGCTCCGCATTGTTTTGATTTCGCATCCTGACCTCGCGCTCCGCATTGTTTTGATTTCGCATCCTGACTTCGCGCTCCGCATTGTTTTGATTTCGCATCCTGACTTCGCGCTTCGCATCCTGACTTCGCCTCCTGCTTTCGCGCTCCGCTTCCAGTCTTTGCATTGTATTGTTTTGATTTCGCATCCTGACTTCGCGCTTCGCATCCTGGGTTCGCCACTTCGCATCCTGGCTTCGCCACTTCGCATCCTGGCTTCGCGCTTCGCATTGTTTTGATTTCGCATCCTGACTTCGCGCTGCATGTTTTGATTTCGCATCCTGACTTCGCGCTTCGCATCCTGGCCTCGCGACTTCGCGTCCTTCCTTCGCGACTTCGCATCCTGACTTCGCGCTTCGCATCGTGGTTTCGCACTTCGCATCCTGCCTTCGCATCCTGACTTCGCGCTTCGCATCCTGCCTTCATTCTTCGCATCCTGGCTTCGCCACTTCGCATCCTGCCGTCGCGACTTCGCATCCTGCCTTCGTGTGTCGGTCCAGATTCATAACACAATACAGCGATGTCCCTTTTTGGCCATCATACCTTCTTCTGTTTGGGATGATGGACTATATGTCTTCGAAGAAACAACCACATAACTCTCACCCATTCATCCTTTCCAGTTTGGAGAGCTATGTTCATCATACACGGTCGAAAAGAGCAAAGATAATCAACCTAAGCTTTCAAAGGACCTGGCACGGTTTAGCGAGGGCTTAACCGCCATGAGATGCGGTTTAGATTTCCTAAATGAAATATCACGTACGAAAGAAATTGTTCAGTTAGCTTACTCATTATATATCTTGTATGTTCTGATTAATTTTTAGTCACTGGCTCTTAGAGGTTTTGAATAATAGCCTATTGAAGTAGTGTATTTGTGCAAAATCGTCCATTTCGAGGTGAAATTTTCTTTCGTACGAGATATTTCCTTTCGGCACACCAAATTCCGTGCGCTCCATGGGGGACAAAACTTCACTAAACCACACCCGTTTCTTTCCGATTGGCGGCAAACCTACCAAAACAAAGATGGGGTGGGGAGATGGGGAATCATTCATCATTCATGGCGTATATCAAGAAAGTAACGTTCATCACTGTACTCGCAAACACCTACAGATTAACATGAATTGGGATACAAACATTCGTCGAAAACGCCTACTGGTACCAAAGGCGTTCTTCACCCATCTCCAGTAATGGCCCATCAAACCCGTCGCCAGGATTTCCTAAAGCGGGGTACGAATGAGAATTATTTTAATGACAAAAATGCCAATTAAAAATGAATACTCAAAATACTCTTGTCCGGAACAGAAATGAATGTACAAGATTCATTCGTTGCTTCGGAAAGTTATCAAGGTATTAAAAGTATATCGGTATATGAAAGAACTGTGTCCAAGACATTACTGGTAAATTTTAATTGGTTAATTGTGAGAAACTATAGTATAATAACTCTGGCAATTGGAAATCCTGGCCGTAATCTCCTCGTTGCAATCGAGATTCTGCGATCGCCAACAAGTTTGATATTATAAGTCTGAGAGGTGAGTTGCTTTAAAATTTTTGTAAATTACCGTTTAAATTGATAGTCTGAGAGAGCATTAAGAGAGGAATTCTATGATAAACTTCACCAGTCGCAACTTCTGTTCAAGAGTCGACTCGGCTACAAACGTATATCACGTCAACCACCAACAGTTGACGTGATAGAAATCACGCGGGGAGAGGGCAACAGCGTGTCTGTGTAAAAAATATTCTCAGATGATTCGATAATATGAGTGATTTAAACTGTTTCACTTGCACCTGTTAGAGCTTGTGTTCTAGTTCCGTCTCGTCATGTCATGCTGGTGCAATGAGTGGATACGGCCATACTGTTATTTCTGATCCGTGATCCAATTATATCGATGTGCATTTTGCTGTACCGTATTTGACTGTGCACTTACGGGTTACAAATGCACATTGGAAATGTCCCGGATGTAAGAGAACATTGAATGGAAAAGGTCTTCGGTCTGTTCCAGACAAAACAAAATGATCTTTAATTAATAAAAAGAGACATTCAAATGGTACATGATGCGGCTCATCTACATCCCGATTGAAGTGCACTTTGTAACGACTGATGTACTGTACCATCCGTTGGCATTCGGCGCTGGTAACGTTAGTAGGGGAAGGATAAAATGAACCAGATTGACCTCTGAGCCTGCATATCATTAAATCACGTGACCGGTAGTGACATTTGACCATGAGCATGAGCACAGCCTGTACCGGAAACATTGCAGGAGCGTCAAAGGCCGCTTCAAGTTCAATGATACACAACGGTCATTTAGCCTTCTATGTGAACATATCAGCGCAAGTAGGAACTTGTCTGCGAATTTGCTCGTGACGTCATCAATTTGGAGGCCAGCCAGTCTCAACATGTTTTAGCAAAGTCTGCTACGTCACCAAAGTGTGTGTACTGCGAGAAATGCAGAGCTGTACTGTTTTCATACACCCTGTATTATTAAATAGCTACACGGTATACACACTTTAAGTGTTATAATATGGTATAGGCCTACAGTCATTATTATGGTATTGGTCCCCCGCACTATCTCCAGCACTATGTTCAGCATAATGGCAAGAGGAGAACTCAGACAACTACCTCAAATCTGCAGACAACACCTCACCGGCCGAGAGCGATAACATACTACCCTAGCTTACGGAGAGTCAGTGATGGGTGGACGCCGCATGCGCAACCAGTGGTGGAATGCTCTACCCAGAACGGGAGGTGTGAAAGACATGTGTGTTTCATCCCACATGACTCATGGACCCAGGCATGCGCCCTAGGGTAGTGTGGGCATGGGGTATGGGATACGCATGCGCAACCGAAGTGGAACGTTCTACCGAGAACTAAATGGGTGAGAGATATGGGAGTTTCACCCGACAAAAAACATGAACCCAGGCACGAGCCATAGGGTAGTGTAGGTAGAAGATGAGAGGTGCGCATGCGTATCCGGAAATGGGACCCCTAAAAAGAGCGAGAGAGCCATTGGGATTTCACTCCACGAGACACCTGGACCAACGCATGCACCATAGGGTAGTGTGGGTAGGAAATTGGTAGTGCGCATGTGCAGCCTGAAGTAGAATGCCTTACGAAGACTATAGGAGACAGACACGGAGGTTTCACCCTACGAGAATCCTGAGCCCAGGCATACAGCACATGGTGGTGTGAGTAAGAGACGAGGCTCATGCACTGTAATATGCGACGGGGGTGGTGCCCAGTAGCACGTGAATGTGGCGTCATCAGTTGTTAAAATCGCAGAATCGCTAGAATGCCCACTCGGGACTAGACTCCTACTTCCATACAATAGACCTGGAATGATTTTAGAGTGTTTTCGCACTGTTTGCGGAGAATGCCTATGCATCGGAGGCATAGTCTGATGTACTGCCCAGTTGAATATGATGTTGTCGAAATCAGATTGCTCGTATTGGGTTAAACTTGTATTGGGTTGCGTCTCAAAGATGATTTTCAACCGCAAGTTGCCTTTCTTGACGAGGATCAGCAGATGATCATTGTCTATGGTGGGAGAGAGGTCAAAGCAGAACAATGATTACCAGTTGGTCAAGTCGGACCTACTGGTGTGATTCCCTTCATTCTGGTCGATTTGATCCGTTGCCGCAAAGAGGTACTGGTAACTTCGGATGGAATTGTTCTGCCTAAAGTTCGGTTGGGGGCTCTGATGTGCCCCATTTGTGCAGGTGGATTCGGTTTCAGTTGAAAACATAGAGGGCTGCCGCTTGGACAAGGATCATGTAGTCGGGTGCTTGGCCGGTGGTCTAAAGGCAAAGGTCGGTGGGGCCTCTATCATTTGGAATTTGGTAAGTTTTGGTACCGGGTCTGCAGGAACGTTCCACTGGTTGACTGTCCGTTGTAAAGTGTCCCCTTGTATGGAATCCTGCGTTGGCAGCTACCGCTCCATGTTTCCTGATGTGTCTCGGTAGAACAAGGACGCCACCAAGTGAGACTTTTTGGTGTCTCAGCCGTACGACAACAATGTTTCAATGTCGGGACGATAAGGGTAGGTGTTGGTCGAGGCACTCACGACTATTTCGATAAGAATCACATCCACCTGCTGGAATAGGGTGTGCAGCTAGATATTTACGGCGATCCATCGATGTATCTTCCTGGAGATTGGTACCATCTCATTGAAGATTTTGTCTTTCACGTGCAAATAGGTGTGGGCTGAATCCACATAGGCTTTATCCGTCTTGATGGCGAACTCGACAGGGTGCAGTTGGTCATCATTTGACCCTGGGTGTTATGAGCAGGAGGAATGTTTTGACCATACTTTCGTTGCTTCGTTGAATGCGCGTCCCGGTAATATCGGAAATGACAGCTTCGTCTTGTTTGGTGTAAGTCATCATAGCCGTGTGCATCGCACTGATAAGGCACCACCTTCGTCATCCAAAGTTCGGCGATCGAGCCTGTCGAAAATAAAGTGTCGGCTCCACTTTTCCACGTTCCACTGCGTTCAGTCGTCCGGGGTCAGACCTTATATACATTTTGAGACTGTGGATGTCGGTTCATCAGACATCGGTTCGTCGGACCGGGAGATAAGAGCACGTGTTTAAACATTTGCGTGACTTTATCTCCTCATTCACCTTCCACCAGACAGACGCGTAGCAGGGGGACATTGCGATCCCCGAAGATGAGTGTCTACAACGTTCGAATATATTTACATACCTTATATCCCAGCATTCAGGTCTATCATGATCAGGTCATAATGATACAGCTCACGCTACGCAAACAAGATCAACTGGACCATTTGATTGTGTGCATTGTACGTCATGTTCACCTCGCTGGTGAAAGAAAAGGGTTTCTTCCTATCGTCCGATTCTTCGTCAGATCGTGTAGGGTCGACATGAACGCGACAGGGACCTAATAGTACAGATGCTCCTGTTTGAGTAGTTGTCCCAAGGTTTGGTGGTCTGTTGTCAGCGTCATGGCCTTCGCAGTAACCTGATAGGTGATCCCTATCGGTGTGGTGTTTGGGAAGGTGTCACTGGTGTCTGCTACTGCTGCTATATCCAGGCCCAATTACAAACGTCTGGTCCGTCATTCATAATTCAATCATAGTATACATAAACATAGGCTAATTTCTTGGAAGAGAGAAGCGGTCAACAGTTTTCAATGATGCCGGCAAGACATCATGATGTTCCAAAAATATCAAATCCGTATCGCTGATCAGCATCCTCAATCCTATGATATTCGTTGCAAAGAGTCCTAGAGAATGATGTATCTCAGTCACGCTTTGGTTGTGTCTGTTCATATGAGCACCATGAGGATATTGCGGTGCATGGGTTCATACGGCCCCTAACCCCGGGTTAAGCAGAACTAGACACAAGTTACGAAACGTAACGCCATAGATCTTACACGCTACGCTCGTATTTTGCTATCAGCATGCCAAATCTATCGCCAAATTTGAGTGCAGGCGCTTGGTTGCCCTGTTTTATAAGTTTCTGCAATAATGTTTTGTGACGTTGATTAGCGTTGGAACAGCGTTGATCCAACGCTGGTGAAGCCACACCATATTTTTCTGTGGGACGTGCATGCATTTCAACCCTTGGGCAAACGCCTGCCATCCTCTCGGGCTTGTGACCTGCGTTGACACACTATTGCTTTCACCAAATCACTTCGATCTGGACCAGGATTTCACCTTTGTCGTTGCAGTCCATATTGGGCTTGTCTTTCAAACCCTCCGGCAACAAGCCAGCCTCATGAGCAACCCTTCAAGACTTCCTGAGCAACCCACTGTGGTGCTGATAGTAGGAAACCTGGCAATGACAGCTGTGGGGGCAGATACGAGATGTAGCACTGACGGTGGGGAGTTATACATGCAGTAGGTGTCTTTATTGCCCCATATTACGCGATGTACCACTGGAGTACTCTCTCGCTGTCGTTTAAATCCTGCTGTTGTAAAATCTGGCTCATTTCCTCAACGAGCGTGTTCAGGGCTTTGAGGTAGACGTGGTTTGGCCAGGGTCATTTTTTTCATATACGCCATCATTGACCCAAAGCTTCACATAGTGCGGGATCCAGCACGGATGCATCTAAGGAATGCATTTTTTAATTGACGTAACTGTGACATCATCTTATTCACACTTTCTGTTAGAGCTTAAACGAAGGGTATAGTGTGGTACGTTTCAGGTCCCTAGATCAAGCGGTTAGAAATATACTTAGCGAGAGGAGGGGGACGAAATATCTACCTCCCCACCTACTCCCCCCCCCTTCCACCAGGCCTGGACAGGTTCCAAAAAGCGTAGGCCAGGTAGGGTTAACTTCGGTGACCAGACGAGAACCGGTGTTTCCAACGTGACGCCATCATTAGGCTACCTCTCAGTGCTATTCCATATTCCCAATTCTTAAATGGGTTAAAAAGGATGGCAAGTGGACTAAAATTTATAATGGTATTGGGCGACCTTTTCTTTTACACATGTTCAAGGCATTTGTATAACAAGATAGGCACAGAAGAAACACAAACACATTGAGTGATTATTGTTTTATATTCAACATGTTCAAACAGCACAAAAATCTGTGAATGTGAATACTTTACTCCAAACAGAGACCATATATTTTACTCTATGGTCTCTGCTACAAATAAGAACATTTAAGTTAATGTAATTTAGTAATATAATTTGAAAGAAGTTTTTTTAAGAAACAATGCATGATGGGATATCTTCCAGTTTTAAAACATGTGATTGGTCCATTTAAATTTTCAAACGACTATCTGGCACTTTCATGTACAGTGACTATGTCATTAACACGAGAGACGAGACTAAGTCGCATTTCAAATTGCAGAATACGAAATGTTTTCAGCTCTCTGATGACCTGTTCCACCAAGATCCTAAGGTTACCAATCAGTTTGGTTTTGCGAACACATGCACTTGTCATCTGTAACTGTCCTCTGCGCCCTGGTGGCACATGTAGCGATAAACACCTGTCTGCACATTCCTCCTGTATATTGAATCCTTTGTCAGCCATAATCATTGTGTAAGGGGCACCTGATCCAAATACGAACTTTCCAATGTCAGTGCCTTGTCTCTTATTCTCCCAGTGTAAGCTTCTGATGTGATTATGATAGTTCCATTAGGGACTACAGCTATTAGAACTTTTAACTGTGTTGTGATGCTTATATTCACTCCAAGTCATACTTTGGAGATAAAGAGTTTCAATAAACATCTCGGTACAATCTATAATAGAATGAAGATCTGGTAGATGATTGTAGCGAGCAGGTTTGGAAGCTTTAATTTGATCCATTTCTGGCATAAACACTATGCTACCGAGTACAAGAGACAATCCACGGAGCCAATAGAAGAAAATTTGAGAACAGAGAGCGGTGGAAATTTGGAATCGCGCTGCCAAGTCCTTATTAAGAAGCCCAAGCCTAAGCTTCATCAAAGTTAACAGGAGCTCATCACTAGCCAGCAATATGCGATTTGGGCCCCTCTTTTCACAATAGCGACGTATGCTCTTCAAAACAGTGACCGTGCCTCTCCATCGTCGTGTAACATAAGGCGTTATAAAGGAAAGAAGTCTTTGGAACACTGCTTTACTGCGTATTCCAGTGAAAAAGAAACATCTTGGTCAGTTTTAAGAAGAGATTTTGATACATATCTCTTTCTGTCAACACCACGCTAATTCTCAACTTGTGTTGTAAGCCATGCAACCTTCTGGCGTTCTTGCGACAGCAGCGAAGACAAAACATTAGCTCGCTTTTGTAGATGTGCAGCCTTGTCGCAGTAGTGAACTCCCAACTGAAATATACCAGTCAAAATTAGGAAAAATGATATTAGCCAAGTATAGTGAACACCGAAAACCTTTGGCATATAAGGTGGCAGGGTCTCTATCGGGGGATCCGGAACTTCTTTGTACATCGTCCAACCTGAAGAATTGAATAAAGAAAAATTGTAGTACACTCTAAGGTCATATTAAAAAGTAATATGTCTGTGATAAGACCTACAGCAAAAACCAGGGTCTGTAGTAACAGTAGTTAGGGAAGTTTTCTTATTAAGTGTAAATTAAGTGGAAAAAATATAATTTCCTGGTGGGTAGACTAGGTACATTTAGGGTTAGTTCCATTTTACTTTTGCCTAAAACTATGGAAACTGCTTCTAGATTTGACTTATTCAGATCGTGGCGGCCATCTTGAATTTTTTTTACATTTTCCGGTAGAGCTTGAACCAAAGATACTGTGTGGTAAGTTTCAGCGTTCTAGCCTTAGTGATAGAGAAAATATATAGGGGGGCTGGGTCACTTTGGGTAAGCATTTAATTTACATAGTATTTCAATTTAGAGATTCGCTGCACTCGTCATGTCACTTCAAAACTCAATTGGCATGGTTGGCAAAAACACAGATTTCAAACATGTAAAATGAAATTGTCCAAAGTACTATGACCATCAGCCATAAAAAAACTACCTGTCATGTGTACAAAAACAAATCATAATAGCAGATGAGGCTGCTCTGGTGAACAGAGTACAGAACTCCAAATTAAGAACAGAAAACAATGCAATCTTACCTCCAGTTTTCCTTCGTTTCACTGGTGTACATGTAGTTTCATCCCCAAAAATAATTCTTCTAATCCTCCCTTCAGCCCCGTCATAGCCTAAGTGAAGTGCGGGATATGGGTTTGGTACACTTGGTTGACCATAAACAAAATGTACACTACATACACGTGAATCTTTTGACGGTGACCAAAAATGACCGGATTGATCCACCCGGTTCACCAACATTTCCCATTTCTGGCGAGCGACTTTATCATGAATGCTTGTTGGAAATGGTATCAATCTGAAACATAAAACAAGCATTCTCTTCAAAAACTGGCACGGTGGATACATTTAGGAACATCAGCTGATGAAAAGAAACATTTTTTTTAAAATATCGAATACACCAACAGGACTCCTGTGGAAGCCACTTCCTCAGATTATGTGTACGTAAGCTTTGTGTTCAATACAAGAAGAATTTCTAAATTGCAAAATTAATAAATATATATGGATCACATACTACAACAATGTACTTACACCACTCACAATGGATGAAAAAAGCAATGGGCTCCTCCCCAAATTATCAGCTGGTATGGTAAAAACAAAAAGAGAACAAAAACAATAACTGAAGAAGTAAACTTTGAACAGTAGCATGCAATCTATTGCAAAGATAAACACTTCTAATAAATGGCAATCACTACCTTAAAAGAATAAAATTTTATTTGTTGTTCTGACAAATTGACCTTTTTCAAATAAGATTTGCCTACTTATTCCAATACCCAGATTCCATGGTGCAAAATTTTATTCTAGTAGTTTGTTCGAAGAATCAGTCTCAACTATATATTTATAGACCTACTTTCCACATTTATTAGATATTATGAGAAAAACGCCTGGCACATCCACATTCTCATATAATTAAGAAAAGAATTAAAAGCAGGGGCAGTCCAATTTATCTTTTTCCCCGTGAAATGAAGCCAAGTCAACGGACAACAAATCAAACCCACAACAAACTGACAATAAAAATTAATGAAGTTGTTGTTGTTATTGAACTAAAAAACAATTAAATGAAACAATCTTCCGTCTTACTTGAAAGGCGGAGGACATCTACAGCTGGATTTATGTCGATAACATCGGCATTGGAAACACCAACCACTCTTCCATTTCTTCAGAACATCCCCGCTGTTATGACAACCTTTTACAGCACAAAATAACCCCATTATGAAACCGGCGTCAATTACAAACCGGAAGTGCTTCACGTCGAAGTCCCAATGGAGATAACCGATCCGTGATTTGCGTGTTGGCGCGCGTACCATAAATCGGTGTATTTGTTTATTGTGAATGGTCGTGCGGAAAAGGACCGGTGTACCGGTAAAACTACATGTAAAGGATGTTAGCGTGGTTGACTACTCTGTAACCAGTCCAGAGATATTCTCACTATTTTCCGATATTTGCGTTTTGGATTTTAATCTCTTATTCTGGGCCAATCACAATGCTATCCAATTAGATATTGTAACATAACCTATTGATGACGTTAAGCAGAAGTGACCCAAAAGAGTTATTGACAATTGATCTTCTGTTAGAGCAGAAGAATATTTAGGAAATCTAGACTTCGACCGTCTCAGGGATACTTATAATGAAATAGAAAAAATGTCAACAGAATGAAATCCAAACAGCATAGATAACATTCAGGCTCATAATACTTTTATTCATACTGCAAAGAAAGTACTAGGATACTAAAAACATATACAATGGTACTAAAAAGATATGAAAATTTCAAACCCTGGTTTGGACCAGAATGTATGACAAAACGAATATTCTTTTTCCGAGAGTAGAACGAATTCAGGCGGAAAAGACCAATTAAAACATAGTAAAAATGCATCAGGCTAGTAGAGAGTATATCATACGCTTATGGGGAATTATAGATTATACAAAGAAAAATGTACAAGTGAATTGAGAGAGCCTCGATCTAATAACCCAAAAGAATACTGGAAAGTCCTGAAAAAAAGACTACAAAACGAACTGAAGAACCGGGAATAGATATAAATACATTATTTAACCCTACCTGGCCTGAAGGGGAAGTGCCGCTGGTGAACTTTTCTCTGCTGCTCCGAATCGACAAAACCGAGGAGACTGAAACTTGTTGACTTTTAAGCTTCTCTTATTGGGGTCATTTTGAGCCTATTTTCATATACCCCCGGGCAGAGGATCATGGGTAAATTCAAAATGGCGGCCATGTGGTATCCGCGAAAATCGTGTTTTTCAATCTTTTCGCTCCATTTCTTCCTATTTTCCTTGCCTAAAAGGCCTTGAAAGTATTTTATTTATGCAAAACTAACTATTCTATATTTTATTTGATTTTTTTCGAGAGAAAATCGGAAAAATGAAAATTTCGAAAAATCGACCCCAAAAAGGCCGAAAAATGGCTTCCGAGAAAATGACGTCACTGTGACGTCATCATGGCGGCCATCTTGGATTTTTTTTACATTTTCCGGTAGAGCTTGAACCAAAGATACTGTGTGATAAGTTTCAGCGTTCTAGCCTTAGTGATAGAGAAAATATATAGGGGGGCTGGGGCACTTTCCGCCCCCCCCCCCCGGCTGCGATATACCCCAAATCGCCCAGGCCAGATAGGGTTAAACATTATAAAAATTCCGATGAACTTGAAAATAACGACCCCCGTAAAGAGGAACCACAACATATATATAGATGACGTATTAGATATCGCAATTACAGAGGAAGATTTTCTTTACGACATAAAAAAAATCTCAAAAATACTAAATCTTCAGGTAACGACTTGATCATCAATGAATACATGAAATCAATATAACATGCAAGGCTGCTTATATAAGTCAAGCTCTTCAGCGTCATACTAGATAGCGGGAATGTACCCGAAAATTGGTCAGTGAGGTCAATCCGTTCAATATTCAAGAATAAGGAGATACATCGGATATGGATAATTATAGAGCCATTGCGGTTCTTAGCTGCCTTGGTAAGGTTTTTACTGCCACACTGAGTGTAAGACTTACCCATTACTGTGAATCCCATAATATTCTCTCTGAAGCCCAAAGCAGGTTAAGAAAAAACTTGGACAACGTCTTGAATTGTCTTGTTGAACATTATTTGAATAATGGGAAGGAAATTTACTGTGCTTTTATTGATTTCCGCGAGGCATTTGAGAGGTGTGGAGAGGTGGTTTATGGACCAAATTACTTCGTGGGGATACCAGTGGGAATTGTTTCAAAACTATTAGAAATATGTATAACTGTATTAAATCCTGTATCTACCATAATAATGAAAAGTCTGATTATTTGCATGTCAAATTGGAGTTCGACTAAGGAGAAAATTTATCTCCCCTACTATTTTCTATTTACCTAAATGACCTCGAAGACATTATGGAAGAGAGTGATACTACTGGCCTGGGAAATCTTTCAACTAACGCACTAGACAAACTGCATTTATTTTTCAAACTTTTAGTTTTACTCTATGCAGATGACACGGTGTTGCTCGCCGAAGCCCTATCCGGATTAAGCAAGTACTGTGAAACTAGAAAACAATATAGATAAGAGTAAAGTAAACCCAAAAGTCTACCAGAAGTTTTCTTCAAAACCAGAAAACTACAGATTGCTGATGAATACTGTTATCTCGGAATTATTCAGAAATATAATTACGGGCTATATATATCTGCCATAAAACACATGAAAAACCAAGCCTCAAAAGCAACGTTTGGTATACTATGAAAAATTAGTATTCCACGTCTTTCTATAGACTGTCAGGTTAAGCTACTTGAACAGGTAAATCATACCGATTCTCTTGTGTGGTTCAGAGGTATGGGAATTG
This sequence comes from Hanleya hanleyi, assembly GCA_036873755.1. Taxonomy (NCBI): domain Eukaryota; kingdom Metazoa; phylum Mollusca; class Polyplacophora; order Lepidopleurida; family Hanleyidae; genus Hanleya; species Hanleya hanleyi. The sequence goes on along the minus strand of JAVTVY010023763.1, from coordinate 16,609 downwards.
GAAAGGGTAAAGAAATTTTAATTACAGTTTTACAAAAGAATCTTAAAAGTTCGACAATCTACGCCGAATATTATGGTATACGGCGAATTAGGTATGTTCACAGTTAGTTTGTATATCACTTTCATTTCCTTCTGGCTTAATATTGTACAGCGAAAAACTGGAAAGATATAATATAGTATATATATGTTTATGTGAGCAAGAAATGGAACATATAATAGTAACTGGTTGACATTTGTTAAAAATGTCTCTGGAAGAAATAGCAAAGGTTATGTATGGATTAAGCCTACGGGGCCATGGAGGGCTTATAAATGCCGGAACGCAAGCAATTGAGAGCTGACACTCCGTGACTTTATAGGTTATCATATTGGGTCATTTTGAGCCTATTTGCATAACTCCCCGAGTAGAGGACCCTTGATAAACTCAAGATGGCGGCCACGCGAGGTACCCGAAAAATAATGTTTCCGTCATTTTTCCTGCTATTTTATTACACTGATATTTACTAATTTATTACGCAGTTTTTGAGAAGAAATTGCATAAATGAACAATTCGAAAAATCAGACCGAAAAATCAACCAAAGAATGTGCTGTTTTTGAAAATGACTTAACTGTGATGTCATCAAAACGACCATTTCGGATTTTTTTAAATTTTCTAATAGAGCCTGACCCAAGGGTATAGTGTGGTAAGTTTCAGTCCCCAGCTCAAAGGATAAGAACAATAATTTGGGGGTGGGGGAGGGGCGAAATGTCCCCTCCCCAGGCCTGGACAGGTCCGAAAAAGTCCAGGCCAGATAGTCCAAGTAATCTAAAACCTCCGAGATCCCAATATTTCCTATAGTCACGACAGAGATCGACGATGCTTCCTTTTTTCGGTTCAATCCACACTGCTAAAGACTTGTGAATGTTCAGGCGCACCCCAGATGAGTTGGAAAATTGATTCAGAAGGCCCACGGTTCTTTCTAACGATTCACGTGATCCGTCCAGTTATTAAAGTGTAAATAGATTTGTTTGTTCTCTTCCAACATTATACAGTTACGCGAGGTTTTTATTATTATTATCTTATTGTTAATGTTATTATTATTATTATCCATATATATTTATGTAAATATTGAGAAAAATCTTTGATACCCCACGTGGATATGGGGTATCAAGAAAAACATTTCAATTTGGGAACTCAAAAACCACGTTGGATATTTGCCCCTATAGGGCACGGATGACCAAAAACTTTCATAAAGCTTCCCGCACACGGAAGCTATCTGCTTCATTCACGATCGAAGTTTGACTAATCAGATAGCTCCACTTTGCGCCGGGCTTTACTTCTAGTATCATATGGATTAAGAATACTGAGCAGCGATATGGATTTGATATTTCTGGAACATCATGTGTCTTGCCGGCATGATTGAAAACTGTTGATCTCTTCTCTCTTGTAGGAAACTAGCCTGTGTTTATGTATGACTATGACTGTGGATATTGTTTCCGTCCAACTTGAATTTACCTTTCTTCCAGATAATACTAAGTTAAGGAGTCTTGTCATATACATGTTTTGCCCCTAAATAGCTTTCACTTACAGTTGCATTTTTGCCTCTATGAACAAATTGGTCACTGGTGTTACACGAGGTCTGTGGTGTTAATCGAAGTCACTGGTGTTACCGGGTTGTCGCTGGTGTTACATTTCAGTTAAATAATTGAAGAAGAAGAAGCAGTTTTATCAGAAGGCTTTTCATATACGTGTTTCGCCCCGAAATATTCTTCACTTGCAACTGCATTTTTGCGACTATGAACAAATTAATCAGTGGTACGTGTTACACGAGGTCAGTGGTGTTACCCGATTGTCACTGGATTTACGGATGCAAGAATCGTATAGAAATTCAGAAACAATTTAAGAAACTTAAGAAAATTTAAGAAACAAACCCGATTAGTAGAAAGTCAGCATCAAGAATAAATAGGTTTATTATAGAGAAGCTACATGAATGGTTGATACATGTGGTCCACTTGGCTGATTTTGGTGAGCTAGGTAGCATAATTAGGATATTAAAAACAAACTTGTTTTCTTAACTTCAATATTTTTTCATCATTAGTCACAGTTACACGCAATGTAATGCCTAGCATGTGTGTATCTTCCTATTTCTGTCCTCTTATTGCCCAATCTACCGATCATTCCTGTGTAACACCAGTGACATGATTGAAGACAAATCCACCGTTAAATGTTATGAAAGTTTATTATTCGGAATGCATTTATTGTACGCGTTATAAAGATTTTTGTCAATGGAGACTTCGTTGAAATCAAATTCTGTAGTCATTGTTAATCTTGATTTTGACATATTTCCCCAAGTGAAAATGCGCCTTTCCGTAAGAATGACCAAATTCTCGTTTCTGGAGTTCTGTTGGTGTTGAAAAATACCAATCTCAATTCGAGATTTTCTGTTTTGACACACTAACATAGCCACGTTACTGGCGTGTTTCAACCCTGAACGCGGATTCTACCTACAAGTGGCCATATGCTCACATGATCTTGTTCGTATGTCGTTCGTATAACGAAGCATGATGCGAGACATACATCAGAATAATACCGCTGAGATCCATAGTAATATTAAAGTAGTAAGAGTAATCTTCATCAGCCGTGCCTATACGAATTCCTAGTTCCTGTTAACGACCGACGTCCAGTACAGAAGACAGACAACAATAATGACGACTTGGCTCCACTATAAGAAACAGCGCTATTTCAGAATACACATAGAATGTGTAAATGTGCAGCTTTCATGTGAGTTTCGAAAATCATGTAGTAACCGAGATATCCTCCAAACAATTAGGTCATACGGGAGGACAAACGGTCACCCAGACACACGGATGAAAAACGGACAGACAACGCGATCGCTATATTATAATATGCCCCTCCCTCCATCAATTGAAGGAGAGCACAACACTGAAAAGGGAGAAGTTAAATTTCGTATGGAGAATCTACTCTTCAGTATATTGAAAGTATATGTATATGTTCATTGTTCGTTTTCTTTTTACTCTGGTTAACTTTATTTCCCTGGAAGCCAATTCCGATTCTTGTACTTTGTAATCAGGAAACCTTCACCCATGAATTTACCACTGTACCTATTCCAAGGAATATAGGGAGCAAACACCAAAATTGAGCGGTGGGCCTCTGTGCATGTCACTCGACACATATATGTAGGTTTGTTGTTTTGGTGGGAAATTTAAGTCGTACGACGTCGAGCATTGCAGGTTATTTTCTCTGGGTATTCTTGCATTTACCAGGTTGCCCCATGTTCAGACCACCAAGATGCTCATTCATTAACATCAGATGAGTTGTTTGAGCTGATCTGTCATCACAGCTCCCGAGCTAGCGTATCTAATTCTGCTTAAGCCGGTGCTATGGGTCGTGTGGATACTTTATGGTCTCCACATGAACAGCCGCAATAAAAGCGCGGCTGAGATACTAAGGCTACGTTCGAGAATCCACAGTATTCTCGGGAAAAAGATATGAAAGTTCCAAATCCTGGTTCGACAAAACGAATACTCTTTTTCCGAGAGTAGAACGAGTTCAGGCGGGGAAAGACCAATTAAAACAGGGGTAAAATGAATCAGGCTTTTAGAGTGTAGCATACTCTTACGAGGACTTATAGACTATACAAAGAAAATATGCAAGTGAATTGAGACAGCCTCGATCTAATAACCCAAAAGAATACTGGAAAGTACTGAAAAAAGGCTACAAAACGAAATGAAGAACCAGTAATAAATATAAATACATTATTTAAACATTGTAAAAATTCCGATGAACTTGAAAATAACGGGTCTGTGGGGGGACTAGTCTGGGCAGGTTGGTTATTGGTACTTGGTTATTGGTCAGCCAGGGTGACAGCATCTGTAAGTTACCTCTGAGGATAAGATGGGAGCCTTCCGGACACGTTGCAAGTTTGAACATGTTGCATCCAGCTGTTCTAGTGATTACTTGAGTGGACCAAGGAGAATCCATTATGTTTGTTCAACCAATCAAGACCTTAGATCAGACTAATCAGGAAGCTGGATTTCTCCAGTTTTAGTAATACACCATACACGAGTTCAGCACTCAACCGCGACGATGGACGAGAGGCTTGAACATTGCTTCAACGCTTTAGCGATTCATGGCCATTTTAGGTCCCCTCCTCCTCCTCTATTTCTGGGCCCTGAATCACTGAATCTGGAACCTAAATCCAGAAGCTATTTGACGCCTAGCGGCGAAAATGATAGGGCCGATCTGGTACGGATTTGCGGGCGTCATGTGCGGATCAAGTGCGGATTGCAGACATCATGTGCGGATCAAGTGCGGATATTTCATCGTACGGAGGCCCGACCGGGTCACTGCTACCTGTACAGCAGGAGTTGTCTTCCCTTATTATGAAGATGGCGCCCCGATAAATTCGTCCTTCCGGTCATATGTTAAGTTGTCATCCTTAGAACTACAGGCTATATGATGAGTTAGTAGTAGTGAAATTGCCTAGGATTCGTTGGGCGGTGGGCGCACGGTGGGGGCGCGCATGCACAGGAGTCACGTAACTTCCGGTTGATCTTTGACTTCAGACCTTAAACTTCCTGTCAGCTGATTTCCGGTGGACATTATGCCTTAAGTCTGGAGATGTTTTCGCTGGAGGCGTCATCCTGTGTGGCGCGTTATACAGAGAACCAACGGGTGGAGCGGCATGGTGGTTTCACCAAATGAATCCCTAGAGTAGTGAGGTGGACTGCGCATGCGGTATATGGAGAACCAGCGTGGTGAGAGACAGGGAATTTGCACCAAACGAGAGCCCGGAGCCAGGCATTCGCCCTGGGGTAAAATAGATCGACTGCTCGTAAGCGCAGAGTAGTATAGAAAGCACAATACAGTTCGTATAAGAATGTGTGAAGCGCGATACGGAAAACCAGCGGACTGAGGGGCATGAAAGCCAGGCATTGGCACCAGAGAAGTATTAGCTGGCTGCGCATGCGCGTCCAGCACCACCAGAAAGTTTTGGACAGAAGGCATTCCGCTGTTCTCATTGGTTGTTGATTGGATCAATCAGATCGCAAGATTTTCCCCGGTCTAAAAATAGATCGCTACAGCGCTATGAATACCGGTTCAGCACATGACTGTCACGCTTGACGCCAAGCGTCTGAACGCGTCAACGCTTCGGCGCTTCAGGTAGCAGTCTATAGAAGAGCCAAGGCATCTGAAATTAAACAGTAGGCTGGTTTATTATATGCCAAACAGCAACCGTGTTTTGAGAGAACCCCCATAGAACTATATATTTTCTGAAAGAGTAGGCTCTTGCCATGAAGCTGAGACAGATGTAAACATAGCTGACCGAAATCAGGGTCCCCATAACCCCTACTGAACATGCCCCAAACTTCAGGAAAATCCTCTAAATTTGGCCCAAAATAGGTCATATTCTCTCCCCATCACAGAAAAAACTTGACAATCGATTGCTTTGAAACTCACCGACACTGTGCCCAGTCGAAGGATCAACAAAAATTGGCAAAGAAAATAGGGGGTCGACCACGCGGATTTCAAGCTCATTTTCCCACTGCAAAATATACCATGTGCTCGCAAGCAGAAAAAGGCCCCAATTTACAGCCACACTTTCGCACTTCCATCTTCATAGAGAAGCATTGGCCAATCTAACTGGCAAAATACCATGTATTGATTTGAAGCAAATCAACCAGTCAACTGAATGATATTACAAATATTAATAAACAATAAGCCAATAAAAATTCTCATGGGGTCAAACCTGGTGGAATATTAACTTCAAAGATTTTGAGGGGGACCAAAAATCCGCAACTATGGACTGAGCCCTCAGATCCACTTCAAGCTCACTCTTCCTCCTCTGTTTCAGGGACCTGAGGTGTTGAGGCGTCTAGACACCCTTCGACGCCCAGCGGCGAAAACGAATGAGCGCTTCAAGTGCGGGTGGCGAAAACCATTCAACGCGTAAAGGGCGGGGGCTTCAACGCTTCAAATACTGGCTATAGGATGAGTTGTCTCTCCTTAGTATACAGGTGGTGCTGCGATACAGTCATCCTACGGGATATATGTCGTGTTGTCGCCCCTTAGCATACATTGTGGCGCTACAAGACTTGACAGCTTATTATACGGGCAGATCACGTCACTCCCATGAGGGAAGTTTTCTCAAACTTTATCAGGATGACGCCATCAGTTTGTGTAATCCACCCCCACCGGCCTACAGTCACGTACACACACACACTGATGACTGCCACCGTGACCCCTGGGTCACTTCTCGAAGGAAAATTTGGCGGCAGTGACGTCTTCCGGAAATCACGTGACCGGAAGTCGCGACTGCGCAGGCGCGCCCACGCTCAAGCGCCCCAAATCTTCTAGGCAATTTAACATTTTTCTACTACTTGAGTTGTCTCCCTTTAATATACAGATGGTGCTGCCAGATATGACAGGCTTTTTGTGCGGGTCACCGTTTGCAATGTTGGCTGTCTCGACTTTTGATTAGTGAATTCAAATTTTCAAAATTGAAGTGCAGGATTTTCTTCGGTCGGTGGAAAAAATTGGGAAAAGTTCAAGTTGACCATAGCAAATACCTTACCCCAACTCTCGCGAGAACTATCTCTAATGATCACAAAAACAGTGGCGGACATCTCGTTTCAACGCTTTCAATTATACACACACAAGAGGAAGATCCGCTTCTCCATATCTACATTTTCATTACTTTGTATGGGTTGAAATTGGCCGATTTCGGAAACATTTCATCATGGTCATTTCAACGCTTTTACGTCCTCTTGCAGCATTAATTCCGAAAATGAAATGATGAATCAGAGCATGGCTTTAGAACAGATTATATCCGATATCCGTTCACTGTTCTTGGGGTTTAGTAGCTTTTCACAAATACAGTCGAAAAACTTGAATTCGGGGTGAGCACGGCAATTCAATAAATAACTGTCTGGCTTGGAGTTATATTCTAGCGGCCCATCATGATGTTCCAATCTTCAAATCCGTATTCCCGCTCTATATTAGGTCGTTTTCATGACTACATGATCATTACACGATTTCGCTCGTTGAACACGTTTAATCGCTCTATACACAATTAGGCGCATTTCCCCTGTTAGACGCAAATTTTCTACACGATTAAGCGCAAGGCATAATTAGGCGCAAAATGATTTCCACGAATAAGCGCGTTTCCACGATTAGACGCATATACCTTACACGAATAGGCGCATTTCCACAATTATGAGCAAATCTCCTACACGAATAGGCACATTTCCACATTTAGGAGCAATTTTTCTACACGATTGGGCGCAGCGCGGAATTAGGCGCAAGATGGTTCATATGATTAGGAGCAGTTGCATGATTAAACGCAGCCTCCTTACACGATTAGGCGCATACACACAAATAGGCGAAAATTCTGTACACGATTAGGCGCATTTCCACCATTAAGCGCAAATTTTGTACACGATTAGGCGCAGTTCCACCATTAAGCGCAAATTTTCTACACGATTAGGCCCAACACATTATTAGGCGCAGTTTGTTTACACGATTTGGCGCAAATACACGATTAGGCTAAATCAATCAATCCGTTCAATATTCAAGAATAAAGGAGATACATCTGATATGGATAATTATAGAGCCATTGCGATTCTTAGCTACCTTGGTAAGGATTTTACTGCCATACTGAATGGAAGACTTACCCATTAGTGTGAATCCGATAGTTTTCTCTCTGAGGCCCAAAGCAGGTTCAGAAAATCATGGACAACGTGTTCGTCTACTGTGCTTTTATTGACTTCCGCAAGGCAATTGACATGGTATGGAGAGGTAGTTTATGGACCAAATTACTTTGTGAGGAGGATATCAGTGGAAAATGTTTCAACATTATTAGAAATATGTATAACTGTATTAACCCTATCTGGCCTGGGCGATTTGGGGTGTATCGCAGCCTGGGGGGGGGGGGCGGAAAGTGCCCCCTATATATTTTCTCCACCACTAAGGCTAGAGCGCTGAAACTTACCACACAGTATCTTTGGTTCAAGCTCTACCGAGAAGATGGCCGCCATGATGACGTCACAGTGACGTCATCTTCTCGGAAGCCATTTTTCGGCCTTTTTGGGGTCGATTTTTCGAAATTTTCATTTTTCCGATTTTTCTCTCGAAAAAAATCAAATAAAATATAGAATAATTAGTTTTGCATAAATAAAATACTTTCAAGGCCTTTTAGGCAAGGAAAATGTGAAGAAATGGAGCGAAAATATTGAAAAACAGGACTTTCGCGGATACCACATGGCCGCCATTTTGAATTTACCCATGATCCTCTGCCCGGGGGTATATAAAAATAGGCTCAAAATGATCCCAATAAGATAAGCTTAAAAGTCACCAAGTTTCAGCCTCCTCGGTTCTGTCGTTTCGGAGCAGCAGAGAAAAGTTCACTAGGGGGGCACTTTCCGTCCCTCCCCCCAGGCCAGGTAGGGTTAAATCCTGTATCTCTCATAATAATGAACAATCTGATTATTTTGCATGTCAAATTGGAGTTCGACAAGGAGAAAATTTATCTCCCCTGCTATTTTCTATTTAGCTAAATAACCTTTATGGAAAAGAGTGATATTACTGTCCTGGAAACTCTTTCAACTAACGTATTAGACAAACTGCATTTATTTTTGAAACTTTTAGTTTTACTTGTACTGTGAAATTGAAAATCAATATAGATAAGAGTAAGGCAAATCCAGAAGTCTACCCGAAGTTTTCTTCAAAACCAGAAAACTACAGATTGTTGCTGAATACTGTTTTCTCGGAATTATTCAGAAATATCATTACGCGTGATATATATCTGCCATAAAACACATGAAAAACCAGGCCTCAAAAGCAACGTTTGGTATACTACGAAAAATTAGTATTCAATGCCGGAACGCAAACAATTGAGAGCTGACACTCCGTGACGTTATAGGTTATCATATTGAGGTCATTTTGAGCCTATTTGCATACCCCCCCCCCCCCGAGTAGTGGATCATTGATAAATTCAAGGTGGCGGCCACGTAAGGTACCAGAAAAATAACGATGAAAAGTGGACAAACAATATTTTATTTCACATCACACTAATATTTACTAATTTATCTCGACGTTTTGCGGAGAAATTGCATAAATGAACAATTTGAAAAATCTGACCGTAAAATCGACCAAAAAATGTGCCGTTTTTGAAAATGACGTAATTGTATTATTTATTTTTTTCTGGTAGAGCCTGACCCAAGGATATAGGGTGGTAAGTTTCAGCCCCCTAGCTCAAGGAATAAGAAAAATAATTTGGGGGTGGGGGGAGTGGCGAAATGGTCCTTCGCCAGGCCTGGACAGGTCCGAAAAAGCCCAGGCCAGAAGTAATCTAAAACCTCCGAGATCCCAATTTTACCTACAGTCACGACAGAGATCAACGGTGCTTCCTTTTTTCTGTCCAATCTACACTGCTAAAGACTTCATTCTGAAGGCCCATGGTTCTTTCTAACGATTCACGTGATCCGTCCAGTTATTAAAGTGTAAATAGATATTTGTTTGCTGTCTTCCAACATTATACAGTTACGCGAGGTTTTTATTATTATTATCTTATTGTTAATGATATTATTATTATTATCCAAAAATATTTGTCTAAATATTGAGAAAAATCTTTGATATCCCACGTGCATATGGGGTATCAAGAAAAACATTTCAATTTGGGAACTCAAATCAAACACGTTGGATATTTGCCTCTAGGGCAATGATGACCAAAAACGTTAATAAATTTTCCCGCACACGGAAGCTATCTGCTTCATTCACGATCGAAGTTTGACTAATCAGATAGCTTCACTTTGCGCCGGGCTTTACTTCTAGTATCATATGGATTAAGAATACTGAGCAGCGACACGGATTTGATATTTCTGGAACATCATGTGTCTTGCCGGCATCATTGAAAACTTGATCTCTTCTCTCTAGTAGGAAACTAGCCTATGTTTATGTATGACTAATTCTGCGGATATTCTTTGTTGGACGACGGCAGAATATTGAATGACGGACCAGACGTTTGTGACATATACGTACAGAAAATGTTTCACAATATATTGTCTTTATGAGTAAAATGATAATATATTTTGTTTGGATAATTTTGGATGTGCAAAAATGTTTATATAGCGTATAAGCCTTTATACATAAGTAAAGTCTTATATGGTGTATAGGCCTATATGTAAGTGAATGAAACACATACTTCATTTGAATAATTCGTATTTATATATATATATATCAATATTACAAACGTGTATCATGCTTTTGAAGAATAGGTGAAATCCACGATACGGTTTAACAGTATATATATATATATATATATATATAATATGCGTAAGTAATAGCCGAGTTTTTGCTAAATGTTTGCCATGTATGTCAATGTATATTTCGAATACTTGAAGGTATTGTGTACATAGATAGACGGTATTTGAATTTATTGAACGTATTCCTATCTAAATCATTGCAACGTCGATTAAATGTACAACATTTTTACATCAATAGATATTTTCTTTATTCAAATATCCATATATTAAAATACGAAAAAATATATATGTATCTGAATGCCTGTATTATATGTGTGCACCTTTATGCGGAAATAAATTCAACTGTTAAATAAAATAAAAAGTAAATATATAAATATACAAGTGAGGATATATTTAAGTAAAAAAATCCTCAACCGGGCAGTCTTTCGGCTGCCGGGAAGTCAGTAAAGTGGAAAAAGAGGAGATATGGAAGAGGTTAGCCAGTATTCAGTACCGGTCGATGGGAGTGGTCTGTGTGGATATGGAAATACACGGCACCGCGACACGCTTCGTGAACTGTGTAAAACGTTAAACAGTTGACTGTCTTTTCAAACAGGTCTTTAAAGCGATGGAAGTTCCATATTTCACGGAATATATCTAATTTGGCTCGCCAGGGCAACATTTCAATCGAATTCAGCGGTACCGCTAAAATCATTATTCATGATATATCGTTGGTTGGTTGAGCTCGTTAAAGGAAAAGCAGCGATTGGCTCTCGCACGATACAATCCCAAGCAAAATTAGTATAAAGAGCATCGTTTCCAGAGATGAAAAGACGACGAGATCAAGCCTCTAACTAGGAGAGGTTACAGCAAAGTCGTGTTCGAGTTTGGGGCTCATCTTGGAGTCACACCTTTACATATAAGGTAAGAAATGATTTTTTTACTTCCTTCAACTAAGTATACACATGAAGAAATGATATTTGGTATGGCGTATAGCCCGCCACTGAGCATATATACACATGAAATGATTTAGTAGAGACAAAGAATAAACCGATGGTCGTCTGGATTCGAACCCACGATCCCGGTTCAACGTGCCGATGCTCTACCGACTGTACTATGACGGCCCATAGGTACTACACCCGTGGATTGTCCCTGTAATGACCAACCTTCTCTCTCGGTGTTGTAATGTGCCCAACTGGTTAAATAATGAATAAATGATATTTGGTATGGCGTATAGTCCGCCACTGAACATATATACATATGAAATGATTTTTGAGAGAGAAATAATAAATTGGTCGGGCTATACGCCATACCAATATCATTTCTTCATTATAAAGCCAGTTGCGCACATTACAACATCGAGAGAGAAGGATGGTCATCACAGGGACAATCCACAGGTGTAATACCTATAGGTCGCCATATCTCAGTCGGTAGAGCATCGGTACGTTGAGCCGGGGTCGTGAATTCGAATCCCGCGCTGACGATCTTTATTCTTTCTCTCTCAAAAATCATTTCATAAGCATACACATGTATTTCTAATCATTTTGGACTCGAATATAAGAATATATGAAAATGCGTACAGTGGATCACCTTACACTGGCAGTCGGAAAGTTTCAGTATGAATTATTTTGAAAACATGGAAAGCGACAAAATGAAAATGTCTACAGGTAAAAGTAATATTGCCGATGTTATATACTGGACATGATACAGAAGCAGTTGATATATTTAAGACGATGAAAATCTCTTTATTTTACTCGATACTTGATCCTTAAATTGGAGACTGACACCCTTCTGTCCAATATAGAATAGCATTGAAACTTTTCATATGAATTAGTTACTGCAAAATGAAATAAATATTGATGGATTAACACACACATGATAGAGACGTAAAGCAAAATAACCATTCAATTGTGTTGTTTTGATATAAATTAACATGTTTTCAGATAACAAGCTAATCACTCTGTTCGATCTAAACACAAATTAATTCAGGGCTAGTTTACTTGCTAATGGGAGAAAAATATAATTTTCAGCATTTTCCTATCTATTCTCATAATACGCCATACGCCGTATGGATATTTCATAGTCTCCACATGAACAGCTACAATAAAAGCGCGGCTGAGATACTAAGGCTACGTCCGAGAAGCCACTGTATTCTCGGGTCTGAATGTGATGTACCGAGGGACGCTTTCCTGTAGAGTCATATGGTTGCCTTTTAGTCGCCAGACGTCGTCAATTTTTCCCACCCCTTGCATATCGCTCCAATTTAACTTACCTACTTCGTTAAAATGTAGGACATACAGCAGGTGGACGCTCGTCCTCTCTTTCTGTAGGTCTATGTACACAGTCAAATGGACGATTGATGCCGACTGATGCTTAACGTGTTTTTCTATACATTTTTATAATTGTAATGTGTGGTCTTCAACTAATCGATTTTTTTTTATCTCATCGTAATAGAGCGAAATAAATTGCTCACTAATGTCCCTTCGATTTAAAAAAAAATCGTGAATCAGTCGACACCATTTCGTTTCAAGTTTTTTACTCAGTCGCGGCTGATTTCATAGATAGCCGACAGCAATGGACGTACGGTACTGTAGTGACACAGTCATATAAAGGAATCCTATATTGATTCTCTGTGGACCCTATATTGAGTATTGATTATCTGTGGTTCCTATATTGATTATCTGTGGAATAACAAGCTTCTGTGTGTTAACCGGAATCATTATTCACCATCATAATTCATCATGCCTTCCATTACAACACATATAAGGGAAGTGGGAAGAGGTGCCGACATACTGACAGAGCCACATGACTTCACAGTATAGTCTTCTGGTTAATCTATTCTAAAGCACATACCAAGAATCTAACGATTCGTGATATGTGTCTCCAGATGTGAAGATAGAAGCTTCAAACAAAGAGAAAACTGTCAACATTCACATACATGTATCTCTGATGCGCATTTCTGCTATACCAGACTTTTTCTATGAGCATACTGTTTTAATACAAAAACACAGAATACATGAGCGATATTGTTGACATCCTAATCCGTTATGAGTGATATCATAAATATCCTATTTAACAAATAGTCATGATAATCGGTTATTTCTTCTAAATATTTAAATCTGCAAAACGTTTATTTTCAAGCTGCTTGAAAGATTCCGACATAAGTATTATACGAGTATTTTTTCTTCCACCAGAGGACGGCATGAATGGATTTGTACTAATCACTTCCCTGAATTTTTGGTACTTAATGCAATGCATTGTGAATTGCATGGTATCATGGTTATGAAGGCAAGTCTCATCACTCTGATGAAGGCACCAGGTCGGTGCCGAAATGTCAGTCTGAATACAATTTATATATGTAGATGACCAGTTATATTTTTTCATAATAATACTATTATGTTTGCTACTCCAAACAGCGTAACTTTTGAGTACTTTCTTGCTTAAAGTTAGTAATATAAGTATAAGAACACCATGATGTCTTGCATGGATCACTGTTTCTCTACTGAAAGAAACTAGCTTGGGTTTATATGTGTAATGGAAGATACTGACCCAGTGCTCCTACTACTTTGTAGCTAGAGGGAATTTCCCTTTAGCTCATCAATCGGTAGAGCGCTGGATTGGTAACGTAAGCCGGAGGTTCAGTAATCGAATCCCGGCCGGCCTTGTCCTCACTCTTTACATTGCTGCCGTGACCACTGGTTCATGGAGCGTGCGTCTCTGAACCAGAGAACCTGGGTTGATTTCGGGAGAGGAGAGGATTTAGGTGGGGAAGGGTTTAACGAGAGACACTCATTCAGCGCTTGTAGTAACTTGCAACTAGATGGAATTTCCCATTAGCTCAGTCGGTAGATCAGAGCTCTGAATTCGTAAGACAGAGGTTAAGTGCTCGAATCCAGGTCGGCCTTGTCCTCAGCCGTACATATGTATGTTTATTTCAAACCGGCTTCATGCAGGGAAAATTTGGGGGTAATGATCTCAGTTGCTTCAAGTTCTCTTGCCGGTATCACCGTTTCTCTATTGAAACAAACTAGCTTGGCTTTATATTCATATTTATTTCATAACGGTTTCATGCCAATATTGTCGAATATCATCGAAGAAATTCGTCATTGACGGTGGGTGGCTACTACTTCATGACGGATTGTATTTAATGTGTCTCAATGCCTTGGTTTAAATTTCAATACCGTTCCATGGTTACCTGGCCGGAGGGATCAATGAAACTGTATGTTTAGTCTAGTTATACGGTACCACCTAATTAAATATACCCTGTTTTGACGAATATCAGGAGGCCCGTGCCAATTCTACCGGAGGAAGGCAGGCGCCTTCTATTTCGTCTGAATTGCACAGAAGAACAACCGTCGCATACAACTGATGCGTACTTTCCAATTCCGGAAACCCGCCGGAAAACTATAATTGGAAAGTGTAGCGCTACAGTTTTCAATAGGTTTCCGGTGGGTTTCCAAAATTAGAAACTTGACCATTTCTCGCGGTGAGTGATATAACATTTCTGTCCAGTTTGATTGAGGCTTCGTGCGCATTATTCAAATTAGTTTGGTGACTGTGTTAATGATTTGCTTTCCGAGTTATAGCTGTGGGCCTCTGTTGCTGTGCCAACTAGGAGTAACATTGTTTTGAAAACGGTCTAGTTTTGACCGATAGATATTTTCTTAATTCGCCCCACAATGTGGTCAGACCGACAAATTGAAATGTTTCAATGAAATACTTGCAATTGTAGTACCTATATAGCTGATATAAATGAGAAAACACAGGGGACCTCATACAGGAGAGTTTTGCGGACCTCCAGCTTTAGTGGTACGAATATTTGAAGACGAATTCCCAACAGCAACACCCTGGGATCTACAAAAGTGTTACTTTGGAAGCATACGATTACCACACCCGCATACCATATTGTTTGTGTTCGAAGGATAACATTTATTCCAAGCAGCATCAAATGGATTTGACAGGTCACAAATATCAAATAAGTGGCGAAACTTTCGAAATTGTCCTGCAATTAGAAATCTGTTGATTTGAGAGTAAAATATTAAATAGGTATTTAACAGGAGAACACCCGTTTCAGTATCCTGCGGCAAATTTGATCTTGTCCTATTGCCATGTTTTGTTTTGTAATTGAAATATAGCCAATTGGAGAGTAACAAGGCGGCAGTGCAGATGTACAATCATCAACTAACGCGAAGTAGAGTTCGCGTTCATAGCTGACATATATATTTTACCACCTCACACCAATATTATCACCTGTATATTTATATACTTATTGTATTTCTTGCAATAGTACAAACCCCATGTTTTTTTCTCCACCAATCACATATTATTAATTGTAATGTAATCCTCAGTGTTCTTTCATTCATATTCATATATGTTACTTTAGACTGGTGAATAAACTCAATTCAATTCAATTCGAATCAATTCAAATCCAGTGTGCTAGCGTTTCAATGAGAAGAACGTACTACTTTCCTCTGTAGTATCCAAAATAGCACGCACACGATTATTCTACACTAATTGATAAAGCTTTCAGACTCGAGAGTAACGTAACTCAGTGTATGACGTTAGATTATGCCATTTGTCTATGTTTTAATCAATATCAGAACTAGCACAACCAATTGTGTATTTCCAAGCAATATAGATTAAACGATGTAAAATGTTCCACTGACTTGAAATAACAATTAGAGATAACGATCACACACTAAAAATGTGCGTTTTTAATATATCGGTTGATTTCGAGGATGTTGATTAAGGTGCCCGATTGAAGTTAACCCTGAAATGACTCCATCGTATCAACTATATGTTCACATGTGCCAACAGACGCGACATAACCACCAAAATATCTGATGGTATCAAAAATACTTTAACTTTGATCCGACGTACTCTCGGCCACGCTATCCAAATCGGTATCGACCAAATCGCCCGTATTCTCGACGTCGGTGTGCTATCTGGCCGAGATTCCAGAGATTGCTTGGTAGTGTGTCTACTGTTGATGTGCCATTCACGAAAGTTTTAATGTTGTCCAGTATTACTTGGAATTATTTGCTAAAAGTGCCTGAACTCTATTCACCCGTTTGTTAAACTACCGGAACTCTGCTGAGGGTATTTGTTCAGATTATTATCTTTCTGTCTGGTAGGTACCTGTACCAGTCAATGGGTTCCATAATCTTATACGGCCTCTTCCATCAATCCATCACGCTTATCGTGAACCATACATTTCTGGACTGTAATACTGCATATAACGTATACATATATAGCCTAGTAGCATTTGCTAGATCCTGTGTTAATTGTGACGATTTTAATCAACGTCAAAAGACATTACTGCAGAAACTTGTAAAACAGGGCTATACGATCAAGCGCCTCCACTCAAAGTT